>CM019150.1:177031086-177271697 GCA_009733165.1 Naja naja
GTTGAGTCTGTACCTTCTGATTCTACAATACAATGCATTGAACAGCAGAAAAAAATTACTGAAGCCATTCAGCCTGGAAACGTTTTGACCTGGGTCTGGGGGTGGGGTGGAGAAGGAGGAGGGAGAAAGCTTCTGGATTGGAAGGTTTCAGGAATATTCAAAAGCTGGTTGAAGTGCTTCCTGGGCTGCTTCAGGAGCATTTGCTGAAGGCAGCTGGCATCAAAGACTTCAGAGAAAGAGAAAGCCAGGGGTTCTGACATCTCTGGGAGGAGAGAGTTGAGGAGGGTCAGCTGCTTATGCCTGCCAATGCTGAACAGGATCCTAAATGTCTCACTCCAGGGTGGCCAGCAGGTGACAACCTTGGTAGAAATGCTGTGCCATGTATCAACCAACTTCCACTCACATGGATCCTGCTCCACTCAATGACTGGGGCTTTCAGGCAGACACTTTCTAACCAGATCTTGAACTGGATTCTTAAAGAAGATGTTTTTATTATTAAGGTAATAAAATAAAATAAAAGAAAAAAAATAAAAGAATAAAAGAAAAAAGACTGCTAACCATGAATAAAAAGCACTGTGGGAAAACTTTCTACTGACATAATGATGAACTCATCAAACTTTTTAGCACTTTTATGACATTTTCTGTATAGCCTTACATTTTTGGAGGTGGATGGGTAAATTAGACAGGACTAGATTATAAACAGAAGAAAATCCCTGTCAGACCAGCACATATTGCATGTAGATTTATTTATTTGTTTTAAAATTCATATGCCACTCATATTTATCCCATTATTGGAGGCTTACAAATACTTGTCTAAAATAAGATTATTAACACCTGGCTAAAGAACTCTTAAAATTATTTAAAACTCTTAAAAGTACTGAGTAAAAAAGTTTTAAAGTCCCCTTCTAAACTATAACAAGGAGAAGAGAAGGTCAAGTATCCTTTGCAATGGCAAATTGTTTTATCCTGCTCTCTCTTTTCCTCTCCTGCTCCCTCTCCATCTCTCTATTATTTCTCTATCTTTCTCTATCAATTTTATATCACATTTCTATGATCTAGGTGTCATATAAAAACTATATTCGAACAGGATCTGCAAAAGTCTCTTGAACATCATAGAGTATGGTATATGTGACATAAGTTCTGTAAATAAGCCATCCCAAGCTATAGAAGACTAAACTGGACCCTGAAGGCAATTGCTCATCAGATGGAACTTGACCAGAGATCAAGTGGCATCTTTTGAATCATTCATCACTGCTGTTGTTTATGGCATAATACAGTTTCTGAACAATCTTTAAAGGTATTGCAATAATCCAACCATGTATTCATTAGTACAGAACCTCTGGTCATGAAAGTTTCTGACCAGGATGAAATCGGTTCCGACCAAAATTTTTGAATCTGGTCCGAACACACATACTTGGGTGGCAATCAAACACAGCTGCCAATTTCCCCTTCTGCACCATTTTTGGTAAGCAAACAACTTGTGGCTGCTGCATTAATTTTGCATTAATTTAGTTATGGAACAAATTAGGGTGCGACCAGAGGTTCTACTGTACTTGCATTTCCATTGCTAGGTTTCTCTCTTTAGAACGGATGCAACTGGTCTCATTTCTCCTCTTCCCACTGACCTAGATTTAATGTTGCATCCAGGAGGACCTTCTTGGTTTATACCTGACCTTTTAGGTGAAATGCAGCCAAATCCAGATCAGGCACATTCCCCAAATCCTGAAATCCAGTTATAATGGATTTCCTGGAGCTGGGCAAGAGGACCACAGTTTGCAATGTATGACATTTTTAGAAAATTTTCATGTTCCTTTTTATCAGGAAAATGGGTGCCATTTTCTCATTCGTCAGTTACAAAGATATCAAGGAATTCCTATTTGAATAAATTTAAAGATGAATGGGGTGCTAAATTAAATTCATTCCTTTAAATTAGCCTTTGTTTCCCCTTTTAATAAATCTGGTACACAACAACATCTGTGAAAACATAGCTTCTTGTTGGTAAGGGGCTTTTAGAAGCATCACACCAGCCTGGAACCAGCAAGTGAACATTGTGTTGTCTAAATTACACATTGAAGCATTTATAAAATGTTAAACTAAATAAAATTTAAGTATTGACAAATAAATAATTATCACAATTCCATTCTCACCCAGGTTGGGATTACTTCAGTATATTTCAAGGTAACTTTCAATTGATTTTTTAAAATAAAACTTCTTGTAATTTTATTTGTTATTGATTAGGATTGTTGAATTAATTGTTGAAGGTTTTACTTAAGATTGCTTTTACTATTAGTTTCTAAAGGGTGAACAAAGGGAAGTGAGGAAGAAATGTAGAAATCATCAGTGTGATCATCACTATCACATCTAAAATGATTAGTATGCATCTAGTTGAAAATGAAGAAGCACACAAGCAGAGAATTATTTCTATACTTTATTAAAGCAAAATGGATTAATCACAATGTTATGACTGAATTCTCCAGGAAAGATGTAAATGTTTCCTGACAAGTGAAAGAGACAGTTTAAGAATTAAAATAATCTTCTGAAAGACCTTTCTCCTCACCACTGAAAACATGACTACACATTAAAATTGTTGCAATATTTGATACTGCAATATAACATACTTTTAACCACTTGTATGTTTCTAGTTAAAAGCAAAATTTCACTTTAAATGATGTTATGATCAATCTGGTGTCTGACAAATTCTTAAGATCATAATATACTTTTAGCTTAAACTGCTACTTAACATGTGTTTTTTTTACAAATGGAAATCTGAAGATTTTATAATTGCAGCACATACCAATTTTATAGTAACATGCAAGAAAAACAGGATGAAGCAAGAAAGGTGAATTATGAGTCCAGCACTTCTTTGAAAAATAATGGGAATGAGATCACTGATCTTTAGCTGAAATAAGTGTCAGACCTCTTTTGATTTATTACAAAATAAGTACAATGTTTCACCTAACTTCTCAGTCTTTATGGTAGCATTTTAGATTTTCTGTAGAAAACTGCCTAATAACTATGCTTTTAAATAGATTTGAAGAAATGCAAACAAAGTGGTTAAAGATGTATATAATTTCTCAATTTGGAAACTATTTTGTCCCTATTTCTAATTAAATCTTTGGGATTTTTTCTTCCATAGATTGAATATCTCTACACTAGGCAACATTTTATTTTTAAGCTGTTTTGGTTGATACTCTTGAATATTTACATGTTTTAATATTAAAGGTATTTGAAGGCTAAAGCAATCATTTTATGTAGTGTTCTGTTATGTTCTGTACATCTTTTTTTTAAAAAAGTTAAAAAAAAACATTTTGCTGCAAGTTAACAGAATGATTAGTTCTTAGTGCAGGGTCTCCACCAGCGGGCTGTGGCCCACTACTGGGCTGCAGCATATTCACAACTAGGCCACGTGAGTGGCTGGCTGATGTGCATCACAAGGGCTCATGGCCTCACACGTGTCATGGGTGCTCATGATCCCACAAACAAAACTAATAAACAGGCTCATACCATCAGCTTATTTGAATATTTGGTTCTTATTATTATTGTAGGCTGGCTTATCAGACAAAAGCAATCAAATCAGTTGACCACAGCAAAATACATAACATGTCCAAGCTGAAAACAGAGTTTTTCTGCAGTTTCTAAACATGGAAGTAAAAAAAATTATAGTCCAAAATATCTGGAGGACATTATTTTCCCTGCCTCTACCTTATAGAATTCAATGGGAGATTTCTCAATAATAAATTTTACAATACAATTAATAAAACCTGAGTGTAGAATGACCTGTCCTCCAAATTGCTTTAGAGCAAGACAATTTCACAATAAAAGGGGCTGAAAAACATTCAGGCTCCAGGGACTCGTATTTTCAGGTCTCTTGAATGAGAACAATAATCATATTTTTCATTTTGTTTAGCAAAGAAGGATAATTTGTTTTAGAGCAGGAACTGGCAACAATCATCAAGATTTCTGCATTCAGGTTGGCAGGCATTGTTCATTTTATTTATTTATTTATTAAGCAAATTTATATGGCTGTCCAACTCATGCAGGTAGACTAGGAAGGTCTAAAGGAAGCAAATAGATTGAACTGAGTTTTATTAATCTAACATGCATATCGCTTAAAAACATATACTATATTTCAGATTGATTTTTTAGCCAAATTTATTACTGACTAATTTCTGTTGACTCCAGATTTAATTTCAAGAAAATTAAAATAAATTATTCATCAAGTGTATTAAACAATAATAAGATGTAAAAGTAAATAAAGAAGTGAAACCAGAAGAGTGGGAAAAATCAAAGGTTCTGATAAAAGCAGTTATTAACTGAATAAGGTCTAAAAACAATTCAGCAGATTATGTTATATTTATGAGTTAAAGATCTATCTAAATTAAAAAAATTCCCCATCTGATAGATCTTTGGATATCAAAGTGGCCAGGGTTTTATTGTCAAGAATTTCCAGAGAGTAGGGACAATAATTAAAAGGCCTTTTCTTAGTTCCTGCCAAATGCATTCAAAATAGAGGTGGGATAGAAATAAGAAATATTTAAACAAAACTTATGGAACAATGTGATTTTTAGCCAACCCATGGTAGGATCACAATTAGTACTTTAACTAATGCCATTTCTAATGTTTGTGTGAAAATCCATATAGTGTGAAGTTCTGCAACTAAAATATTAATTAAGTATACTTGTTTACACCATCATTGTTTCAGAAGTTATATATTTGTGGAGTGCAGCAAATTTGCAGTTTGAAGTTTTAATCATAAATATGAAGATTGCATGTAGCCATTACTTATTTCATGGGACCATCTTTCTTTCATTCGGTATCAGGCAAATGTTCTTCCTGTTAATTAAAACAATTACTTTTATAATTTAATTCACATTGTATCTATTGGTCCTCTGATAACAACTATATAACTTAAGAGAGATATTAGTAATATTAATAATAGAACCATATCTATCTTTTTAAAAATATAGAAAGATCCTTGAGTTATTTATATCATTCATGAAATGTCTTTTAAATGTGATTATCTTTGTCAGAGATAATTGAAGTGCAGGACTTGATTTGCAGCAGTGTTTACTCTTAATGAAGATCAGTTTAAAATCTGTACAAATCAAATAAAAAGCTTATTCAAAATAATAATAATATAATAAGGATAGAAAAAGAACTGGGAAAAATCATGAAATATTGCAACTTGGTCATTGAAACTATGCGATTATGGATGAAACATGTAACAGTGATACCCATTGTCATCGGGGCACTTGGTAACATGTCCAAGAATTTTGCAAAATAGATCAAGAAGTTGCAGCTTCCTGCTGTAGCAGCAGAGCTGCAAAAGACTGTGCTACTCAGAACATACATTTTAAGAAGATACTTGGATATCTAGGATGCTGGCAGCAACCCTATAAACTACCAGAGCCAGTCAATGATATTTGTGATACATTTTTAAATGTTCAGTTGACTGAATTTCATGTTTAATGAAACAACAACAACAACACAAACTGACCACAAGCAGTGGTATGACAAAGTAGCAACAATGGTACATTGGAAGATGTGCAAAAAATATCATTTGCCTGTAAGCAAGAACTGGTAGGACCATAAAATAGAAAAAGTCATAGAAAATGAAAAAATTAAATTGCTCTGGGACTTTAGAATCCAGACAGACAGACCCCTGCCACATAACACCCCGGACTTAACAGTTGTTGATAAGAAAGACAAAAAAGTCTGGATAGTGGATGTGGCAGTGTCTGGAGACAGCAGAATAGAAGAGAAAGAACTGGAGAAGATAACAAAATACAAAGACCTACAAATAGAAATAGAATGACTATGGCAAAGACAAGCAAGGGTAGTACCAATTGTAATAGGTGCCTTGGGTGCAATCCCAAAACAACTCGAGCACCACTTGAACACCATAGGCATTGACAAACTTGCCATCAGGCAATTGCAGAAGGCAGCTTTACTTGGAACAGCTTCCAGCCTGCGAGATCTGTAACACCATCAAATATCCTGATTTGCCTATTCCAGGTCCTTGTTAAGGACTTGATAGGTAGACAAAAATGCCAAACCCAGTCTGAACATCTGGCTGACAGTGCGATTAATAATAATAGCATATTTCTTCTTTTGAAAGATTGCCAATCCTGCATTGACATGGCATACTTTGTGTGAAGCAGTATTTGTGTTTCTAATTCTTAAATATGAGATCTAAGTGACTTGGATTTTAAAAATCTATTCATTAAAGCAAACATATTTTCCACTTTGGATCATGTAGTAGTTCCATGGAATGCATTGTATGACTTTGGAAAACTCATAGCTGCTTTAAGGAGCTGGAAATAACTGCTATATTCACAGCACATTTTGATATTTGAATCCAAAACACAGCACAGCACTAATATTGAAACAAAAGCTATATAAATATTGATAAGTAAATTATAAGAAGGCTAAATTTTTGCCAAAGAACAAATAATGATGATTGCTATATAAAAATATAGGTTTTATGGATTGGTTTGTTCATGGAGCAGAATCTGATTTATAGTTTGGAAGCCATGGCCAATTGAACAAATGTCTGTTTTGAAATAGATGTTGACATTACAACAGTGTTTTTCCCCACTATTACCTACATTTAAATAAGTGCGTGCCAACATGAAGCTTTCATTTAGCTAAGTGTAAAAATACTTTTAAAATTGAAAATAATGAAGCAAACATATCCTCTCCCTCCTACACATGTCTATATTAATTTTAGTCTCTTTGTTTCAATAACTGTCAACACTATTTTTCTAAACTGGCTTGACCAGAAAATAATTCTTAACTTTGCATTTAATTTGAATGGAATTTTATTTATCAGGTTGTCAGTGTGTTTCAGTTAAACTAAGAAATGTGAAAATCCAATTTTGTCCCTTGTTGATCAGGATAATTCATTTTTGTTATTACATGACCCAGGAAGGAGAGCACAAATATTATCAAAAATGCACTGTTTTATGAGAGAAAAAAGAAGAATCATGGATTTTTTTCTCTTTGAACTAAATCTTGATCCTTTTCTCCATGTATCATGGAATAATTTCAGATTTGTTTCTTTGAAGGTTTGTAGCAATTATTTACTATGTTCTCAAGTCTTGAATATTAGATTCTAGAGGCAGTGGAATAAATTCACATTGTTTGTATTCATCCTTTCTATATCCTCTTTTAAAAATCTAACAGGCTTCTTTTCTAGTTGCTCACCAATAAGGAATTTTCTTAATATGACAATAACACACCTGTATATTAGAAACTTGGAAATGAATCTTGTCTGGATAGTAAGACTTTGTCTCTTGATGACAAATAGCTCAGCCTTTGACTTCGAATTCTAGCAGTCAAGTTCTACTGAAGCTATTTTCAGTTATTTTCAAGGAAATACATATGGAAAAGGGATGCCTGAATCAGCTTTCATGGTCACCAATCATCCCCCCATAAAAAACAGAAAGCTGGAGTATTTGTATGCTTGCTGGAAAAGGGCAGGAATGGAAAGAAATGACAGGTGGGAGTTTGATGTTTTAAAATTGTTTTTAGTAGAATCCTTTGTAGTTACTCTGTGCATTGTTAAGAGTTCCTAGTAGTCATAGAGTTTCTTCAACATATTCAGAATTCCAAATGTGTCCCCAAGCCTAAAAACAGACAATCTTGTTGCATAGAGAAGTCTGTGAGAGACAAAATCAGGTTCAACTCACAGAACAAATACCTACTGCATTTAACTTTTATGCTTTTACTATTTACCCTTCATCAGAGGTGGTATTCAGCAGGTTCTGACCAGTTCTGGAGAACCAGTAGTGGAAATTTTGAGTAGTTCAGAGAACTGGCAAATACCACCTCTGATGGGAGATTTTACAGTATTCTTCCCCTGCCATGCCTACCAAGCCACACCCATAGAACCGGTAGTAAAACATTTTTGAATCCCACCATTGCCCCTCATTTGGTCTATTTTTAGCATTGGCAAGAATATTCTGCTTCACACAATTGTTCCTTGTCTATTGGCCTACCTGTTGTGGCAAGTTGTACCTTAAACAAATTTGTGATAGATTGATATTTCTTTTACCATAGCTAGTGCATCTCTCTTAAGTGACCTTGATGCTTTCTCATCCGTGCTATTTCAGTGCTAGCAAAGTCCTACAGCATGCTAATAGAGGGTCTGTGCCTACCTAGCAAGGATGTACTATTTCTTTCCGTACTATTGCTACCTAGCAAGGATGTACTATTTCTGCAAGGATGGACATTTCGTCTCACACACTCATCTTTCCTCCCTTTCTGTACAGTGGCTTAATGATTGCCACAAGGGCAGTAATACTAAGGCCTATTTTTATCTGGCACACAGAGTACAGTGTTAGTCATCAGCTGAAGTCACAGTTCTGACACACGCTGCTGCCTTCTTGCCTTCTCTTTGAATCACTCTATATCTTAGCTTGCTTGTAAAGATACAGCTGTTTCTTACTAATTGTCATTGTGAAGAACAATGGGATTCACTGATATTTGATACCACTGCTGTAGTTGCAGACCAAATTCAATAATTAGGAAGTCAATTATTTACCTGACAGAAGTATTTCTATTAAATAACTTATAAATTACAGTCATGGTTTACGAGAAGACAAAGGTGGACTTTCTGTCTTTGAACTAGGACAATTTCTGCGTAAATGTTTGTGTCAGTATAAACAAACCTTAGTAATTATTTCTAAAAGCCAAATGTGGATAATGGGAAAGAAGAAGTTAACTGGAAGACCCAAAGGACAATACAAATACTTCTATAAATGAGGGGTCAAGCTCAGAGACAACCAAGGTCCTCTCATTTCAATCCTGAGCTACAAATATTCTTCTTTATTGGTACTTCTATAAATACCTGCTAGAAGGAATAGGTGCTATTTCAGTTGTCTGCTTATAATCAATGAATTGTGACTCTTCTCACTGTGAGAAGTGTTTGAAAGTTGTTTAGAGTGAATATAAGATTGGGAAGGTGGATTATGGAGCAGTTGTATATTCAAACTGTTATGTATGTAGGTTTGAATGTCATTGGTTTAGTTTGAACTGTTCTTGTAAAATGTTAGAAATGATTGGTTTAAAAAGTGTGGGAAAACCCTGCACTCTGATTGGCTGGCAACTACGGCTGTTGGCTATAAGTAGCAGCCGCAGCCCAGCCAAAGTGGGTTCGTTCTGAGCTGAAGTCACTAATAAACAAAGAGCTTGAAGCACTCCGCATCTGTCTCTTCATGCAAACTTAACACAAACTATAAGATAGTATACCTTACTCAGTCTGTTTCCCTTCCCATATCATGAGCCTTGCATGCTCTCTTTTGAAGATGCAAAACCTTGGAATATGTATCTTAATTTCATGGCATAAACTTACAATGAAGGTATTACAGTGCACTGTTTTCTGGATGAGACACATCTCCTTCAAAAGTTTGAGTTTTATACAAAGGATGAATATTGAACCAGCTTTATCATGGTTTGAATATATAGTACTATATATACTACATATTATATATACTATTTTGTATTTTGTATTTTTGTATATTGTATATATATACCCACTGTATACCATAGTACTTGAGTGGTATGTCAGTAGTCCTTCCTGGGAGAGAATTTCTTGCTGATTACTAGATTAATCCAATCCAGTCTTTCTTAGCATCCTCCAGATATATCGGACTACAATTCCATAAGCTCTAAACGCTTTGGTTTATTTCACAGCGTATGACCTAATAACAAAGAGCTTCTTGTTTTATCATATGTTTTGAGTGCTCACTGACAGTAAATTGGATAGTAACATGAGTCATCAAGCACAAATCAGTATCAATCTGCTCTTTTCCCAGAAATAATAGTATAGCTAGGACTTTCAGCTGCACCCAGTTAAATCACTTTGTTGTATTTATCATACAGCAAAACATTGTGCCAAGCTCAATATAAACCAGAAAAGATACTGGAAAAGGGTTGATCATGTAGATCTAGTCAGTGGCAGAGCCATGACTCACAATGGTGGATCCATATGTTAGTCTTGTGCATTTAAAAGTCTCCACAATGTATTTTTGTTTTAACTGCTTCCAATATAGCAGTACTGTGATGCAGTGACATACAGAACAATAATACAGAGCACAATTTTGTGACAGCAACAGTAGCATTTTTAAGCAAATGAAATCACTTTTTGTGTGTCATTATTTTAATAAAATCCATTCTTAATATAAATTCCAAAAGATTTCTATTTGCATAAATTGCTGAAAAGCTTCCTAAGTCTTGTTTTTTTATCATGTGATTTGTTACATTGGCAAAATAGAATATTTTGGGACAGTTTGGCCAGCCAAATGGCAACCACCAATTGAGAAGGCAAAAACAACACTACCTTTTAGAATTTAAACTCATAGAAATCTATTTATTCTTGTGAGATTACGTTATGCCATTAAGACAATATACTGTGGAATGAATGAGAATTAATTTCTGCTACACAATAACAGGAATTGGGAAATTATGCTGTTAATTTGCAAAATCATACTCTTGCCATAGAAGAGCCTTGGTGGTGCAGGCTGTTAAACGCCTAGCACTTAAGTTCCAGCTGCCTGCAATTACTGCAGGCTCGAATCCCACCAGGCTCAAGGTTGACTCAGCCTTCCATCCTCTCGGGGTAGGTAAACTGAGGACCCAAGATTGTTGGGGGCAATAAGCTGACTTTGTAAAAATGCCACTTAGTAATAAGCAGGCATATACAATGGAATGAAGGCTATTGCTGAGCACATTGGGTTGTGCTCCAAACATTGTAAGCGCCCTGAGTCTTGGAGAAGGGCATATAAATGTAATGAAAAAAAAAGTAAATTCTGTTTATTTTTATGTTGATTAAGATCTCACCCTAAGCAAAGGAGGGCAGTATTTTTTGACAACGTAGGTATAGAATAACACTGTGCATAAAGAAATTTACATTGATTTTTTTCTATCTTCTTTTATACCAGTAAAATTAAAGCCTGATTATTTTGAGTTTCTTTCTCATACTTGCTTCAACCTCTAGACCAGGGGTCCCCAACTCCTGGTCCATAGACCAGCACTGTTCTGCAGCATGCCACCAACTGGTCCACACAAACAAATGAAGCCCCATATGTAGGATACAGGCACGATGCAAAACCACGCCCCCTTTGATCTGCAGAAAAACATTTCTCCATGGAATTGGTCCCTTGTGCCCAAAAGGTTGGAGCAAGGGCACTGCCCTAGACAATGTAATTGGTTCTCCCAATTCCTCCCTAAGATTTCTTCTATACCAAGGTCATCTATAAAATCTTTTACACTTTGGGAACTGAATATCTCAAAAAGAAAATACTTACATTGTGAGCTTTTATCTTGGCACTGTATTGTTCATTGGTCATAGATAAATGGATATGCAAAGATAAAGATGCAATGGAGTCATTATGATTATTATATCAATATGGATTAGTGCTTAGAAGGCAAAATCAATTATTCTAGGGAAATCTGGGGTTCAAGTCGATATTCAGTTTTGGACTAGTCAATATGGCCTAATCTAAAATATTTTACAGGGCTGAAATGTGGATAATGGTAGAAAAGAATATTATATGACACTTGTAGAATAAAAATAGAAGCAATATACATTAGGTCTTCCATTTAATGTTGTTAAATCTGATGCATGCTTGATTCTACACAGGACCTATTGCCCATTAGATACAAGTTATTTCTTTGTCTCTTTTGTGCAGTAAGAAAATATTGTTTGCTTATGTGTTTAATGTTAAAAACTGTACAATCCAACCACTGAATTGTTTGTGTTTTCTTCCATGAGCTTGGCAATAAAGAACCCCTACTTTAATACTTAAATTATATTAACTCTTTGAACTTATATTGGATCAGACTCTAGACACTCTTTTTAATCTATAGACCAATCATGTTCTCTTGAAAATGCAGGAGAGTTTAGATATCAGTTTTAAGTTATTTATCTGTGGGGTTAATCCTAGAATGCAACTGTTTTCTGGGTTTTTCAACACACATAAGTCACTTTTGCCCTACAAAAACCTAGTTGGTTATCAGAGGCTGCCGTCAATGCAGATATAACATGCCAAGAACAGAGGAACACTTTGCACCAGTCTATTTTAGGAGGCTA
Organism: Naja naja; assembly: GCA_009733165.1. NCBI lineage: Eukaryota > Metazoa > Chordata > Lepidosauria > Squamata > Elapidae > Naja > Naja naja. Next base: position 177,043,181 of record CM019150.1, read on the forward strand.
CTGAAAACTGGGTTGAAGTTCACTGCTGGCCCACAAACAGCTTGACTGTGCAGGGAGAAAATGGAAAGTCCCAATGCTGAAGTCGGCACAATCAGAAAGTACTCCCAAACATATTAATTTTTAAATAAACTAAAAGCTATGCTCCAGTGGCATACATAAAACAGCATGTAAGATAGATAATAGATAACACAAGGACTTGCTGACACTGGTTTTTGTCTTTATTGAAAGGTGACTGCTGTACTACAGTAATTTGTTGAAGGGAATGGACATCTATTTGGGGAATGGGCAATTACAGAGGGAGTATTAGCTGCCATAAAGAAGGGGACTGAGCATTGCATGCTTTGTCTTCTAATAGCAGCCCCATCACCTAAATGCTACTAATTGCTGTAGGAGGCAATGGCTTGGATGCTGACAATTGCTTGATTAATGGAAGGCTTCTTGTAAAAAGAACCTTGATCTAGCAGAGGCTTTTGATGGGGAAAGACAGAGGTGCCCTTCCCCTCTGATTTTACCACTAAACTCTCACTTTTGGTATTGCTTATAGGAAAGTCAATAGTATTTCCTGAGCATTTTGAAGGGATGTAAGAAATTATATTGCCTCATCTGCTGATGATCTTTCAGAAAACAGATGACTTAAAAAGCATGATCAAAGATAGTCAAATATCTCACCTAGATTTTGCTTATGCAATCTTTCATACTCTGAGAGTACACTTAAGGAATGTTTTAAGGCCATTGAGATGAACTTTGTCCTTTTCACTGTTATATTCCAAGCATGTCAGAAGAGTTTCTATCAATATATGTCCATACAGCTTCTACACAGGATGGAACATGAATTGGGCATGGATTCAAGACAAATATTTTCTATGTGCAAAAATGAAAAAGCACACAAAGCCTTGTCTGAATATAGTGCCCACAAAATAAGCCCCAATCAATTTGGACCTTGAGAGCACAGAATGTGGATCCTTCTTAAGGCCCTTGGATACTTTCACATATTTATTTTGACAACCATCTCCAGACTGTAGTGTCCATCTCAATGAAAGCTGCTTTGTGAGACCAGATAAAATAAAAGAAAGGGCTGGATTCTATCATCTTAACTAGCATGAAATTTGAATGTTGCAGAAGTAAAAAATAATATAGTCTTCATGGTAAGGGAGCGAATTAAAAAAAAGTGTAGAATTGTTCTTGGATTCTTGAAAAAAAAATGGTTTCACAAACTTTTCATTCTGTTTCTTCTTTTTGGAAATATCCCTTCCTGAGTATATCAGGTCAATAATATTTGTGCTGTTAATGTAATATCTCCAGGAAAGTCAGAAAATAGAAGGTGGAACTGAGGGGAGAATAGCTTAATATTTGAGAGCTATAAATTTCCAGCTTTTCTTTTACATTTGCTTTCATACTAAATACTAAATAATTTGGAAGATTCTGGATGGACAAATCTGGTCACACTCTAGAATTGTGTTCTTAGAACAAAGGTATCTGGTTTATATTTGATCTTGTTATTACATTTCTCAGAATTACTCAGAAAGGACTGTCGTCCTTTCCTTACCAAGTATTATTTAATTTGGCCCAAAGAATCATTTAGGTAGTAGAATATTTATTTATTTATTTATTATTTATTTATTTATTTATTAATGAGACTTGTATGCCGCCCCATCTCCCGGTGACTCACAACTAAAACAACAAGAACAATAAATAGTTAAAAAAGAATTAAACTAACAATATACAGTATACAGTAGTGCTGCTGATTTACACAATACATTAGATTCTACTTTACCTGTGCAGCATTTTGGTGTTTGAGAGGTAAAATCTTGGGTGGGCTGCCATTAAAGGGCTCCTCAGTCACATATGGTAGGAAAGGGCTCCTCAGTCACATATGGTAGGAAAGGGGACAAATAAAATATTTATTGGTAATCTGGAAAAAAAGAGGATCCTGTTTCTCTCACTTTCTCTTTCCTGCTGTTTGTGGGAAATTAAAGTAATAAATGCCACAAGGTAAAAATGTGTGAGTCCAGCTTTTCCCAGGTCTTCCCCTGGCGTTCTTCTGTCTGACTTCTGTCGTATGAGATTAAGCTGGACCCCTGCAGTGTCTGCCTTCATCCCCATCGGCAAGACAAGGCAATCATGAGCAGATCCTTCTTCACTCTTGGAATGTAAAATGTTATCAAACTATTTTAAGTACTATTTAGTTATTTTAAAAAAGCCTTTCAAACAACTCTAGGTGGCTCCCAATCTTAAAAAAAGTCACTTAAAATTATAAAATCAATTAAAACATTGGAACATTAAAAATTATTCCATCCTTCCCCCTTCCCAATTTAAGAAAATTAACATTATTAAGAGAAGGACTCCAATGTATTTTACCACAAGATTGATTTATCATCATATGTCAGGGATCTTCTTATAAAATTTGTCTTCTATGCACTTTTTGGAAGTATTTTGGAAACATTTCAGTAACTATTGGTCACATATGGCAATTTCTAAGGCCTTTTCTGTGCTCTTGCTGCATGTAATAGAAAAGGTAGCGGAAGAAGATTAAAGTCATGCAAGAGAAATTGGGTTGGCCTGCAAACATCACAGGTGTTAGGAACCTACTGTGGTGCACAGTTCAGCTGGAAACTTTTGTTTATCCTCATTATCTACTCTCTCTGAATAAAAAGTAGCATCAAGAGAAGCAATTAGCACATTTACCTTGCTCTCTTTCCTGAATGGTGATGAAGATTGGAACTTGATGGAATGATCAAGGACATGGATGACAGCGATCAAACAGGAACTAGCCACAGAGCCAAAAGTCTTTCCTCAAGGGTCTGTAAAAGTCCTCAGTGAGCAAAACTAGATATATTTATTTATGTTATGTATGTAGGTTTGAATGTTATTGGTTTATTTGAACTGTTCTTGTAAAATGTTAAATGGTATTGGTTTAAATAGTGTGGGAAGAAACCCTGCACTCCCATTGGCTGGCAACTCTGCTGCTGGCTATAAGAAGCAGCCGTAGCCCAGCCAACTCGGGTCCATTCGAGCTGTAGTCACTGAATAAACTCTTTACTGAAGCTCCTCGCGTTTGACTCTTCATGCAAACTTAACACTGGCGATGAGGATGGGATTGCCCTGAAGAAGAGACAAGCGAAGGTGAACAGAAGCGAGATGGCTGCGCTGAACACCCCCAGCCCGTTCGATCCGGCGGCGGAAGACTGGGAATCGTATGCGGATCGCTTCCAGATGTACCTGGAAGGAAACGACCTCGCCGATATTCGAAGACGGAAGAGGCGGTATTTCTACGCACTGCGGTCCGCAGTCTTCAAGATGGCGAAGCGTTGGCGGAGCTGCAGAAGGTAATGGAATGGCCTGATTTGGAAAAGCTTTTAAGAGCCCATTACGCCCCGCAAGTATCATGCCTCATTAAGAACACGAGTTTTACTGTCGGATCAAGGGAAAGCGAGAATGTTAATGACTTCGTGGCAAGTTTAAGGGACATTGGGAGTTTGTTTTAGGCCTCAAAGATAAGGTCTTACAAAGCAAACTGTTAATGAAACCTAAGATCACGTTTAAGGAGGCCATTGAAGAAGCTGTTTCAGCGGAAGCCACCAAGTCCTCAGCAGCGGCCATGAAAAAGATTAACAAGGCCTCAAGCCAGGCCTCAAGCCATTCTGATGTGGAAAAATCCACAACATTGAACAAATAGACTCTGATTCAGATTGCAGTGAGGTGGAGGAAGGGATTTTTAGACTCAGAATGGAGAAAAGGAAAGACCCTGGGAAAAGAGGCAAGAATTTTATTGCAGAGGCTGTGGGGGCATCCCGCACTGAATGCAAGTTCTTAGACACCATCTGCCTATGTTGTGAGAAAAGGGGTCACCTAGCCAGAGTCTGCAAATCATCCAGAACTCCACCTAGTAGGAAGAAATTTCCTGAAAAGGATTTTAAGCCCAACAACTTCATTGAAAAGATGGGGCACAATTCAGAAGCAAATGGGAAGAATGAAACTCACCAAACAATCACCATTGGTCATTCTTCACCCTTGAGAAGCAGAAAAGTACACGTGAAGGTGTTCATTGAAGGAAGGCCTTGCCAAATGGAAGTGGACTCAGGCTCTTATTTATCTATGGTGTCATGGGACACTATTCACAGGCTACTTCCCAACATTCAGAAGAAACATTTCCAGAAGCAAGCACTGACTCTTAAAGACTACCAAGGGAACAAGATTCCAGTAGTTGGAGCAAGAGATTTCAACGTGCAGTTTAAAGGCCACACCAAGCGTTTGCCTCTGACCATCGTGGACAAGGATCGCCCAAGCTTGCTGGGACTTGAGTGGTTCAAGCCACTAGGCATCGAGGTGACTGGCATCAATCACGTGAGCAACTCTGAATGGGAGGAGGCCTTGAAGTCTGAGTTTCCAGAGGTCTTCAGCGAAGGACTGGGCAAGTATATGGGGACCCCTATCACTTTCAACCTAGATCCCAAGGTGCCCCAATTCGTTTAAAGCCCAGGAGGGTTCCATTTGCTTTAAAGGAAAAATTGATGCACAATTAGACAAATTAATTGCTCAAGGGGTTTTAGAGCCCACTGATCACTCCAGATGGGAGACACCCATAGTCACACCAGTCAAGGCTGATGGGTCAGTAAGAATTTGTGGAGACTATAAGGGGACACTGAACCATGCGCTGCAGCAGAGCGCATATCCAGTGCCAGTTGTGCATCATCTGTTACATTCACTTGGCAGGGGTACAGTCTTTGCCAAATTGGACTTGGCCCAGGCATATCAACAACTAACAGTTGATGATGCCACTGCAGAGGCCCAAACCATTGTGACTCACAGAGGTGCCTTCAAATGTAAAAGGTTACAATTTGGAGTAAGCGTGGCACCAGGCATTTTTCAAAGTCTTATGGAAAGAATGCTCCAAGGACTGCCAGGGGTAGTGCCTTACTTTGATGATGTGTTAATCTCTGCTGAAAATGACACTCAGCTTCAAGAAAGACTCAGAGAAGTCCTTACCAGATTCAGAAAAGCGGGGTTAAAAGTCAAGGAAGAAAAATGCACACTTAAAACAGACAGGGTTGAGTTCCTGGGCTACATGATTGACAAGCATGGCATCCACCCTACTGATGCCAAGGTTAAAGCAATCAAAGAAGCCCCTAAACCTAAATGCAAAACAGATTTGCAAGCCTTCCTTGGACTCATTAACTTTTATCACATGTTTCTACCTCAAAAGGCAACCATTGCTGAACCTTTGCACAGATTGCTTGATAAGAAGGCTGTTTGGATCTGGGGAGGAAGGAACAATCAGCATTTAACAGTATTAAGAGACTAATCACATCTGATGCTGTATTGATACAGTTCTCTGAGAATTTGCCTGTTGTACTGACTTGTGATGCATCCCCTTTTGGAGTGGGGGTTTGAGCCACAGGCTTCCCAGTGGAAGGAAGCCCTTATTGCATTTTACTCGCACTTTGACCAAAGCAGAGAGAATTATAGCCAACTGGACAAAGAGGCATTGGCAGTTGTTGCAGCTGTCAAGAAATTTCATGAATATCTGTATGGCAGGACATTTACCATTGTTACAGATCACAAACCTTTGTTAGGCATTGTGGCAGGAGACAAACCTACACCTACTATCCTGTCACCAAGAATGCTGAGGTGGACTGAATTTCTTGCAGCTTATTCATACAAACTGATTCACAGGCCTGGCAAGGACATTGGACATGCTGATGCACTGAGTCGTTGCCCACTGCCTTGCCACAAGGAGGACTTTGAACCTGAAACACACACCTTTTTCCTAGAAACTGTTGCTAAGCTTCCAGTTCATGCTGCTGAAATTGCCAGAGAGACTGCCAAAGACACTGTGTTGGCTCCTGTTATAGGCTGGATTAAGAAAGGTTGGCCTCTTCAAGATCTACCTCACCTTGCCCAACCTTTTAAATCCAGGCAAACTGAATTATCTGTATTAAGATGATGTATTTTGTGGGGTAACAGGGTGGTTATTCCTGCAAAACTGCAAAGAGAGGTTTTGGAAATGTTACATGAGGGTCATCCTGGAATTGTAAGGATGAAGGGATTGGCCAGGAGTTATGTATGGTGGCCAGGTATTGACAAAATGGTTGAAAACTGGGTTGCATCTTGTCCCAATTGCCAGGTAGTCAGGCCTGCCCCACCTCACCCCCCACAGGAATGGGAATGTCTAGGGGCCCGTGGTCTAGGATCCACATTGATTTCGAGGTCCTACTAGAGGGCACACTTTTCTTGTTATAGTAGATGCATATTCCAAATGGCTCAGGTATTTCCCATGACATCCACCACAACTGATGCTGTCATCAAGCAGCTCAGAAAACTGTTTGTAACCCATGGGTTACCTGATGTTCTTGTCTCTGACAATGGCCCTCAATTTACATCTAACATTTTTGAATCCTTTCTAGCACAACAGGGTATCAGACATGCTTACTGCCCTGGGCACCCTTCGCTAATGGCGGGCTGAACGCATGGTACGCTTTACCAAAGAAGCTCCAGCAACTGGGTCCTGGGGACATCACTGAGAAGGTTGAAAAACTTCTTAGTGTTCAGCACATCACTCCTAGCCCATCTACTAACTTATCCCCAGCAGAGTTGTTGATGGGTAGGAAACTTAGGTCTTCCCTTGACCGCCTTCATCCCACTTGCACTCCGCACCACTAGATTCCACTTCCAAAGTTCGTACATTCAGTGTGGGTGATTCTGTGTATGCTAAGAACCTTATAGGTGAGCCTTTGTGGATTCCTGCTGCAATAGCTCAAATCACTGGCCCTCGTTCTTACAGGGTACAAACAGAGGATGGACTCCTCTGGAGCAGGCACATTGATCAACAGATCCAGGTTCCCTGGAACATCACCCCTGTCTCTCTCTGGTTCCCTCACCTGTTGTCACTTCTAGGGGGGAAGGGGAGGAACAGGAGGAAAATCAGCAAGCAAGAATCAACCCCATGTGTAATGAGCCATTACGACAGGAACCATCGAACCCTGTCACGATGCCAAGATCCATCCTTAGAAGTGGAAGATTGCACATCACTACCTGATTTGGGTGCTGACATTGGAATGGAGATGGGTTGGGAGGAGAGACCAGATTCTAACAGTCTAACAGGGTCTCCTTTCACAGGAAGTCCCAACAGGGAAATGTCAGCAGACACATTTCCTCTCTCACTGGGTGAGAACGTTAAAACTTCTGAACCACAAAGGTCTCAACGCATTACGTAAGAGCCCCACCTATTTAAAAGAATACATTAGATAGGTTGGGGTTTGGTATGGACTGAACCTAGTGGGGAGGGGTGTTATGTATGTAGGTTTGAATGTTATTGGTTTATTTGAACTGTTCTTGTAAAATGTTAAATGGTATTGGTTTAAATAGTGCGGGAAGAAACCCTGCACTCCCATTGGCTGTCAACTACGGCTGCTGGCTATAAGAAGGAGCTGTAGCCCAGCCAAGTCGGGTCCATTCGGTCTGTAGTCACTGAATAAACTCTTTACTGAAGCCCCTCGCGTTTGACTCTTCATGCAAACTTAACAATTTATATAGAAATATCAAGATTATCTGGCATTTTTATAAAATCATGTTAAAAATAAAGATTTCATGACATGCTGAAAAATAAACTACCCAACTCCATTTTAGTTCAGCTTAGTGTCTTGCTTGAATTCATCCACGGAGATTGCTATTGTGATTTGGGATAACATAAAAGGACACTGCTGTAGTTTTACTAAAGATGTTGCAACTTTTCTTCATTCATCCATATGTAAATTCCAATGTATATATCTGAAGACGTACAAAGAACATAACATAACAGAATAACAGAGTTGGAAGGGACTTTGGAGGTCTTCTAATCCTCTGCTCAGGCAGGAATCCTTCTACCATTTTAGACAAATGGTTGTCCAATCTCTTCTTAAAACTTCCAGTGTTGGAGCATTTACAACTTCTGGGGGCAAGTTGTTCCACTGATTAATAACAGATAATAACAGATAATCAGAATTGGGGGACCTTGTAGGTCATCTACTCCAACCCACTGCCCAGGCAGGAGACCCTACACCATTTCTGACAGATGGGAGTCCAATCTCTTCTTGAAAGTCTCAGGTGATGGCTCTCCCACAACTTTCGAGGGCAAGCTGTTCCATTAGTGGATTGTTCTCACTGTCAGAAAGTTTCTCCTTATTTCCAGGTTAAATCTCTCGTTGTTCAGTTTCCATCCATTATTCCTTGTCTGGCCTTCGTGTGCTTTAGAAAATAGCTTGACCCTCTTCTCTCTGTGGCAGCCTCTCAAATATTGGAACACTACTATCATGTCTCCCCTGGTCCTTCTGTTCACTAGACTAGCCATGCCCAGTTCCTGTAACTGTTCTTCATATGTTTTAGTCTCCAGTCCCTTAATCATCCTGGTTGCTATTCTCTGTACTTTTTCTAGAGTCTCAACATCTTTTTTATAATGTGGTGACCAAAACTGGATTCAGTACTCTAGGTGTGGTCTTACTGAGGCGTTAATAGAATGGTATTAGTACCTCACTTGATCTTGGTTGTATCCCTCTGTTTATGCAACTTAGGATTGCATTAGCATTAACATTAATTTTTCTAACTGTCATGAAATTTCTCCTTAGTTCTATGTTGCTTCTCTCCTTGATTAGTTTCCATCCATTGCTTCTTGTCCTGCCTTCAGATACTTTGGAGAATAGCTTGACTCCTTCTTCTTTGTGACAACCCCTGAGATATTGGAACACTGCTATCATGTCCTTCTTTTCATTAAACTACACATACCCAATTCCAGTAACAATTAATACAAGTCACATTATACTGGAAGAATAGCTACTATTGTAACATTATCAAGAAAACTATATGGAAACATCCTTGAAATTACTAGGAGTCAAGCTTAGCTTCAGGGAGACTTTATTTAATGTGGGGAACAATAGCTCAATCATCAAATATATCACAGAGAAAGGTTGCTGTAATAGAATAAAACAAAAAATGATTTGAATATTTCTTATGTTGTATATAAAGGTTGGGAACTATTGAGTACAAAAAATAGCAAAATAAAACAGCAAATTAGTGAATTTACAATATCCTTGAAATAAGAGAAGAGAAAATTGACATTGAAATAACTGTCAGATTTTGGTCAATTACATAGTTACTCTATTGATAAATGAGGCTGCATAAATATGATAGATAGATGATAGCTTTCCTGTGTGTGCTCTTATCTGCTAGGCTGCTTTTCATGTCAAAAGAAATCACTCATTGTAAGCATGCTTTCATAAATGTGTTTATAATGTTAGATGTGAACTCTGAAACATTAGGAAAGAGTTATGGTGCAAGGAATGTATTGGCACAATTTCTACACAACATGAGATGGCAGTTTTGTGAATAAAGAGGTGTTAAAACCTCCCAATATTTTGATCGTGAACAAAAAGTGTGAATAGAGGAATGAATTTAAATTTCATTGTGAAGAGATAAAGTTCATTACAGATAACCATAGTCAACTACAAGGATAAATATTTATTTATTTATTTATTAATGGGACTTATATGCCGCCCCATCTCCGAAGACTCGGGGCGGCTTACAATAAAAACAGACACAATAAATATTTAAAAAAGAATTAAATTAATGATCCCAATTAATACAAAACTAAAAAACCGCAAATATGTACATATATTGCTTATATTTTAGCAATGCTGTAGGAATGTTATGTCTAGGTATAGTGTATTCAATCAAATACAGTCTAAAGATAGCCATTTGTCATTTTTTAAAAAAGCAACATAGAAAGAAAGCATTTCATAATATATAATCTATCAAAGAAGACAGCATCAGCATGGATGAAGTCTTTTTTCAGATGATTTTTTGGAAGAATCCAGATAAGAGTCAGGAAATAAAATTACTATGTGCTCTTGTGTTGCATTGGAACAGGAAATTAGAACCCTTACTGTTCACAAATATATAATTTTAAGCTCCTGTTATATCTGCAGGAAATTTGAATCTATGTGCTAGGCTGGGATCTCAAAAAATAAAACATACACAGAGTTACACCGGAAGATGAAAATGCAAACAACTTGTGTTGTACTGCCAAGAAAGCTACATGGATATGGCTATGAAGTTATCAGAAATTGATGTTGAATGAATGGACCTCTTATATTTTATTGGTAACAAATTAGGTAGATAAGTTCTCCCTATTATTCTCTTTAGCTAATATCCTATTCTATCCTATTTGGTTACTCAGGAGTTCAATATATATAAAGGGCCTTGGTGGCTCAGGCTGTTAAATGCCTAGCACCTAAGTTCCAGCTGCCTACAATTACTGTAGGCTCGAATCCCACCAGGCTCAAGGTTGACTCAGCCTTCCATCCTCTCGGGGTAGGTAAATTGAAGACCCAAGATTGTTGGGGGCAATAAGCTGACTTTGTAAAAATGCCGCTTAGTAATAAGCAGGCATATACAATGGAATGAAGGCTATTGCTGAGCACATTGGGTTGTATCCCAAAAAATTGTAAGCCGCCCTGAGTCTTTGGAGAAGGGCGGCATATAAATGTAATTAAAAAAAATATTGTTTAATTAAGAAGAAATAAAAAAGAACAATTGAAAATAGGGATGCATAATCAATATTCTCTAAAAATGGTGTCAGATTGCAACTTTTAGCATCCTTATGTAGAACATTTATTTACTAATCAAATTTGTTTAGATGCCCATCTCTCCCCCAAAGGGGATTCCAAGTGGCACACAGTAAAGGAAAGAATCATTCCCCTCACTGTATTTCTTTTTCAATATACGCTAAAAAGCCAAGTGTGCTCCATATACAAGAAGGAACTTGCTGCTTAATGTGAAGGGCAGAACCATTTTGAAAATAAGTTTGGAAATAAGAGAGTATAAAAGGTATGCATATAAAATTATAATTAATTAAAATAAAGAGTGGACATAAATTTTAGAACTTTACTTTTTCAAGAATCTTCTTAATGTTTCATTTACTTTGTTTAATCTGCTGCTATTTATACATTCAAGTCACAGAATCTATGCAGGAGGGTCAAGAATTATGGATTTTCAGAAAATATTATTACCATACTATCTTCATTTTCTGCTATAGCATAAAAGATTATATGTTACTTTTACTGCCTCTTTGACAGATATTTGATATCTGTCAAAAGATTTTCACTAAGATAATAAAATCTTAACTTTCAGACTGTTGCAGCATTTATGCACGTATAAATAAGTAAATATTTAGCATTATTTTAAAGTCTGGCACATTTATTATGACATATTTGGTTTTATAGATTACAGCCCACTGTTGTCACAAAGTACAATATGTTGAATATGATGCTGTCTCAAACAATTATCTTATGATAAATGTTACTTACAATTGTTACTTACCCTCATTCTTATTCAATTTTTATGAGTAGGATTCTTGTGAATTTGATATTTTCTATGTTAGTACAATATAATGAATTATTTGGTGTCTCTGAAAGAATGTGTGATGATAATTGCATCTTTATAAGTAGAAAAGGGTTATAAGTTGCATACTACTTTAGTGTCTTATTTTTCTAATCATGGAGGTGTGCAGTTAAGACACTTAGAAGATCAGGTTTATTACATAAACATTACACACACACACACACACACACACATGATAATGGCTGCAAGAGTTATACATATATTATCACCTCATAGATCCATAAAAACAACTAGATATTGAAAGATAAACCTGGTTCCCATATCCTACTAAACCATGAATATCAATCTAAGTTTGTAGAATACAGTGAACTATGAGCTCTAGTTTATAAACTGTATGCTAAGCCAAAAGGGAGACTGGGTTTTACTTTTGAGTGTTGTGTGAGCTTATTTGTGGAAAGAGGAATTAGATGCAGCAGTGGTGGATTAAAGCTCACTGGTGCCCTAAGCATTGACAAATCTTGGTGCCCCCCTCCTTTGTACATACCATACAAACGAAGCCAAGCTTAGGCTACATAAAAGTTTTTGTGGTGCCCCTTTTGGGTCCTAAGCATGTGCTTAGTCTGCTTAATGGTTAACAGATGCAGGTACTTTCAAGCAAGTGCTAATAATATGGTATTAGAGGGATATTCTGGTATGATCTGACCTGGGTTTTCCAAAGAACACAGGACGAATCTCTTGAAGCAGAGGTGAGGTTTATTTGGGAGCATGTCAGACACAGCAAGTCACAGCAAGACAGTCACAACAGGTAAAGGTAGCTATGAAGTTACAGTTTTGAAGTTGTTGCTTTTATAGAGAAGTCTTCTAAAGAATTGCTTTCTATAAAAGACACAAAGTCATTCTGCCTTCTACGGGTTACTGGGAAGCACACCTGGTCTAGTAGAGAGGAAATATAGTTGGCTCACTGTAAGGGGGGGTTGCAATCTTTACCTTTTGTGTGACAAGATGACCTTGGAGTGATGGGTTTGTATGAAGGAAATCTATTATTAGAATGAGGAACTTGTCATACCTAGAGGGGATTTAGTTACTTTGCTGACTTTTGTCAATTTCACCTATGAAAAAAGGATGTGTCTTGTCTATTTCAGTCTAGATGTTGAAAGGCTAAAGAAGTCTTTTGTTTTACTATCCAGGGGTCATTGGAAAGTCAGGTAAGAAGCAGAATAAAGATTACATGGAAGGGAAAGGTTCTTCCTATAATGGGATGGAGGCAGCCCAGAGTCAAGTTGGCTGTTGTAACCCATCCCTATCCTCCAACTCCACCACACATGTGGGACGAGCCTCCTGAGATGGTCAACCTGATCCTGGGTGAACCGGTTGTTAAATTACCCCCTCTTGCAATAAAAGCAGATCCTGGGCACTGTGCTGCGCTGCAATGGAGAAACAGGCAATGGAGCAGCTGGCACAAGGGAGGAGGAGCAGGGAGAAGAAAGAGGGAAAACAGCCTCATGCTGGCCACTCTGTTGCCCATTTCTGCATTGCAGTGCAGTGACCGGGATCCACTTTGATAGCAGGGAATGGGTAATTTAACAACCAGTTCACCTGAACCAGTGAAAACTGGCTGAATCCCACCACTGGATGGAAGAATGGTCATAATGGGAATTTTTAGTAGTTTACTAGCTGTAGGCACTACTCCAGGATGAGCTTGGGCAGTTCACAATTTAAAATAATTGGGTACAAAAGATATAGTTTAGTATCTTGTGTTTAAGACCTATAATGAAGCCTATGTCTTTGATTTTAACATAGTACGCACAATATATTCATTTGTAAAGTTTTGTTTATGGAGTTGGGTATTAATTTTGAATGTCAGTATTCCTCTCTTAGACCAGGAACTGTGTTGCAAAGTAATAAGGCCATAAGGCATGATATCATGTGACTGTGCCAATTTATGACAGCAATTCCAGCAATCCAATTGCTATCATTAGCCAAATCCATCCCATACAGTTGCAGCATCCCACTTTCACATGATCTCTATTTGTGACCTCTTACTGGCTTTTCCATTGACTTTGTTTGTCAAAAGCTGGCAGCGAAAGTCACAAATGGCAATCACAGAATTGCAGCATGCTGCAGCATCACAACTGCAAATGATCGCTGAGTTCCCAAATCATGATCACATTACTACAGGGTCACTATAAAGGTCACAACTATGTGACCTTACAATTGTTGTAAGTTCCTGTTGTTCAGCACTGTTGTAATCTGAATGATTGCTAAACGAGTGGACATTATATGCAAAGCTGCTTTAATAAAAGTCACTGGAAAATCTATTCTTTGTGTTTCCCATCCTTCAACTTTTCTATTACTTCTCCTCCTTGAGCCCTTATCTTTTTACTATACTACTCTGGAGTATAGCTAGAATTTGATTTACTATAGTTGCCATATCTGGACCACAAAAATCTAGAGAACCATTAGATTCCATGGGTGGAATGAGGACTGTAGTATTGACAACTGTTCAGTAGAATTCAAATTTACCATGGCTTGAATCTATGATTATTTGGATTTGGTTTTAGTTTCTTGCCAGTATAGAAAAGTGCAGGGAGATCTTAACCCTAAGCCTAACTCTAGAAAAATACCTGACAAGTATTTTTGGCCTATTTTAGTAGGGCAGATCAACTCATATTAAAAAATGGTCAAACTGGCTGTACTCACATAGATCATTAATCCAAAATGTAATCTTATGTCTTTGATTGTACTGCTTGAACCTAGATATAATGGTTTATTCAATAACCATGATTAGACAGATGATGATTTAACAATGTATTGTCTGAAAACAGCCTTTAAGGTTGCTTCATTGGAATAAAGAATATGCCGAATAGTTATGATGGCCACATATATTCTTCCCTTTTGAAGAGCTTATATTTCTTTAAATAACAACTAATGGGAGAACTAAGCATGAATAGGCTATTGATCTGACCTCAATTTGTTTAAATTAGGCCTCTTAGACCTTCTCATCACTCATTCATTATTTGTTTTTATTATTCCTTGCTTCAAATACATTTAGATTCCAGAACAATATTACATTAAGTATAAAGCAATTGTTTTATATTAAAATTAGCAAACAAGAGTAAAATTATAAACCTGCATAAAGCATTGCAAAGGGCTTAAGTATTGCAGAACATCTCTCTGTCTCACAACTGTATAAAAATATTTAGAGTATATAGATCAAAAGATGAAAAATGCAGGAAAACAGCCCCCCAAATGTAATAAATAATACTGAATGTCCAAATATGTTTTTGTAACAACATACAGTAAATGTGAAGTATCATTCATACATGCTTGCTTATCATTATTTGCATAGTATTGGTTAGAATGCAGTACTGCAGGATACTTCTGCTGACTGCCGTCTGACTGCAATTTGGTAGTTCGACTCTCACCAGGCTCAAGGTTGACTCAGTCTTCTATCCTTCTGAGGTTGGTAAAATGAGGACCCAAATTGTTGGGGGCAATCAGTGGCAGTAGTCTATCAGTTTGGCCTGATTCAGTGGAACCAGTAGCTCCGACGATCATCTGTGAGTGAACCGGTTTGCTCCGATGATCAGCTGCTGGGCCCTCCCACCTGCCCCAGCCTTTATTTCCTGCTTTTCAACCTCAGCTGCTTCGTGTGGCACAGCAGATTGCCATGTGTTGGCTGTTGAAGACACATGGAGAGTGCAGGATTGCAGGAGAAGGTTAGTAGCAAACCCTATGCACACATGTAAAGTGTGCCCACCAAGCCATGCCCATAGAACCGGTGGTAAAAAAATTTGAAACCCACCACTGGGGGCAATATACTGACTCTATAAACCACTTAGAGAGGGCTGTAAAGCACCATGAAGCAATATATAAGTAAATGCTCTTGCTATGTGATGATTTGCCATATTATAGATCTGAATAGAGATTTTATAGTAGCTAAATCCCATTCCATGTCAAATACAATGTTTTATTACAAGTTACTTTACTTAGCTATCTAAGTCAAGAGTTATGATTATAAAATAAGGTGACAAATAAACAGAAGTGAATGATTCCTAATTTTGAAGTTTCCACTGACCATGGACTAGACTAGTCTAATTAATTATTCTCAACAGTTATAAATGGCATGTTGTTAGGATCAATGGTGGTGCTACTTATTTGGATTGCAAAGGCCAGATCACCAAAAGATATCAATAATGCAGCCAATGTACCCTCCCTCATTCTCTTATATTAAGTTTTATGAGTTTTGTATTCTACTGGTCGCATTCCAATTTATTATATTCATTTCTGTTGCTTAAGGCTACTTATTTAAAAACATTTGAGACATGTAGGCTCAAACAATTCCAGGCAATACTGTAAGCTCTCCATAAGCTGCCCTAGAAAAGAATGAAGAAGACATATTACAGTGTTCTCAGTGTGTTTAATCAATTTGATTTTATAATTTATATTTTAATAGTAGATGCAGTTTAATTGGCCTTAAAATGCCCTGTAGAAACAAATATAGCAAATAACAAGTTAGTTTTAATTAAACATTGTTATACAGTAGTCACTTCTGTCTCAGATAACATTTCCAAGAAAGGGTCTCATCAGATAAAATGGTTGACATTGCAATGTATTTATAAATGTGCATGAACTTTGCTCTCAATTCCTCTTGACTGTAAATATTTAGCGAGTTGTGCAAATCCTGGGTTAGACTATGATAGGATTTTGGGCTTTTTTGTAGAGATTTTGGAGAAATGGCTTATCATTCAAAATGACCTTATGTATCTATTTAGCACGCTGTTGTTGTAGTCTTGTATTTAGGCTCAAAGTTTTGTTTACGCAATGTTGTCAGAAGGACCAGAGAGCTACTTGCCAATATCAGAAATGGTTTTCTCTATTCTAGTACTTTACAAAAGTGGTAGAAATGTGGTTGTCAATATAGGATAAAGTTGGGAAAACTGAATTAGATTAATGAAGGCTGAGGATTCCATGGCTGTGTATTATCAAAACAACATCAGCTGCAGCTGCAGTAGCAATAACACCCCTTAATTTTTCTATTCTTTCTTGACCAAATTAATTGAGGAGAATTGCACTGTGGATAGAAAATGTTTTAGTGTAATTTCCTAATTTTACTGAAATTTTCCATGATGTACACACAAATCCATGCTGAGTGATCTTTGATTGGGGGTCTTCAAACTTGGCAAGTTTAAGACTTGTGTTCAACTCCCAGAATTCCTCCTCCAGTCATGTTAGCTCATTAATTCTGGGAGTTTAAGTCCACAAGTCTTAAACTTGCCAAGTTTAAAGACCCCTGTCTTAGATAGCAGAACTATGCAAAGCTTACATGGGATATTTAGCTTTGACAGATTTGTGAGAAACATCCTTACAAAGCTGCTTCATAAAGTAATGCTCAATTATAGAGAAAATTATGGCTGCTCACCACTCATGAAAGTAGAAACAAACCATCATTTTCTGAGTGGCAAGCGATCCTCACAGTCTGTCCTGGTTTCTTTAGCTTCTTATTCTAGCCCTTCTGGATAGCAACCTGATATATTTCTTTCTGACTGAATCGATCCCTGCCATATCACCAAGATTAAAAATTCCCCCAAAAGTAATTTCTCCTCAGAATGAAGAAGGATTGTATGGCAGGTGGTTGAAACACTGAGCCAAAACCCAGATAAAATTAGTGCAGATTTATTTTTGCTACCTAGGAACATTGCAACAGCCAGTGTGTGAATTAAACTTCAGTTTAAGTGGAAAGTGAGATACCTGATTGTGTTAGCAATTTCTACTGGTTACATTACCCAATAGACAGAATATCTCCAAGAGTATAAATAAAATAAAGAGATAAAACCTGAATTAATTCAGCCTACTAATTTTAGCATAGACCTTACTTCAAGACACTTTGCCCGCTCTGCTATGCTAACCTGGGGCAAGTCTCCAATTTTCCACTCTGGAAAGTTTATAACTTGCTATTTGAAACTCTGACAGAAGGTTCATGTAAAATACTACCTGTACTGGATAAATGTTTCTTGTTTACATTGAGAAGCAAATCTAAAGTTTCAGGAATGGTTCTATACTTTTGTGTAATGTTGTGAAAGAGACATTATTACTTTCAGAGGTTTAAGGAAAGGCACAGGACATGCCATTCAAGTTGTTGCAAAACTGAGTAATATGATCTGATTAATATATCAGGATGTAACCTATCCCATCTCACTGTAGTTACAACTTTAAAATGTGTAATGAAGGGATTTGGGCCCATGACATGTTATGCCACAAAAATTGTGTTAGATCATATAAGAAGGGGGGAGGGTTGGGATGAATCACAATTGGATGGGTTTACATGACATGTTAAAGGATTAATTATGATTTACAAATGATAAATTAAATTAAATAAATCTTATTGTTGCTCAGTGTGACTTATGGGGCCAATACCTGGCTATTTTTAGTGAAACAGCATGCTGTAGTTAACCTTCCTTTGTCTTCAAATAAGTAATTTTCTCCAAATGCTTTGGGGTTGCTGGTTGAGAATTCTGGAAATTGCAATCTCAATTACTTTTCTTTTTTCTTTTTCCTAAAGAAAATGTTCTTTTCTTTTGATGGACAATAGTAAGTTGATATGAATCAGCAACTATGACAAGGAAGTTCAATTTAGCCTGGTGTGTTGTGAGTGTAGTTAATTTAGAGCAGTATTTCTCAACCTCAGCAACTTTAACATGTATTTACTCCAACTCCCAGAACAGTAGCTGGGGAATTCTGGGAGCTGAAGTCTACACATCATAAAATTGCTGATGTTGAGAAACACTGATTTAAAGACTAGCGTGTTTATAGGAACACTAAAAATTGGTGTTATTAAGAAAGACTGCATTAACAATTGATTGCCATGTTGTGCGATCACAATAATTATCAGGAGATACTTTGCTACCATCCAACTTCCAGAGCGATGCCTCATCTGGAATTCTTCTCTAACCCCAGTATTGGAGAGGGAGGAGGGTCCTACATTCTGTGTTGCTTTTCTAGCAAATTAAAAAGGAGAAATGAAAAGAAATAAACATTGTAGTGCCACCTTCTTGCCTTGTTATATTGAAGTATAGAGCTATGGAAATAAGGCTACTTATTCCTTCCTTCTGGGAAATGGCCTAATATCACAAAAGTTGAATAAAACCAAATTTGGGGTGAGGCAAAAGTTAAATAGAAGCTCCAGGGCAGTCACCAGAATCTAGACACTTTTTGCAAATATTATCTGTGACTGTGTTTGATTACATGCCCTCAAATGATTTTTGACTCATACCTTACTGCCATGGCATGCTAGACTTAAGAGCAAAACATTTCCTGTAGAGTATAAGTGAGTAGTACCATAAAGTTTTCAATCTCTAAATGTATCAACAAAATGTCTCTTCTAGTCTCACCCATCACAGAAATGCTAACAGGGTATCTCCATCAGCTGCCATTGACTTGTTATGGCAGTGTGTGGGCAGCTGATTTCAATATGCCCTCTGATTAGTGATATGACCTCCATAGCACCTGCATCCTTAGTGCTATGACTTCCACAGCATCTGCAAACCATCAGACCATGTGATTCTGATGGTTTGGATGATGGTGGAGTGTTGGTAGAAGAATGTGCACCTCTGCACTTGAGCTGGCAGTATTACTGCTTGTGCATATGCCTGAATGTGGGCCATGTGACTATACTCATGGTGGTCCTTATGGCAGGATGTAGAGCTATTTTTCTTTCAGATCCTGGGGATTCATTTAGTTAGGTGCACAATCATTTGTGATTTTCCTATGCAACATTGTATATGTATTGGTCCTTCTCCTGCCCTCAGGCTTCCAGTGAAGGGTCAAGTGAAAGGAGACATCACCATGCCACAGTACCCAAAATACTCCCAAATTCCCTACTAAGAATATACATGCTGCATATGAGCATTATTATTTGCACTTGATGATCCTGTAGACAAGAACTGCTTCTATGGTGATAGGTGTAAGAGTGCTAATTCTGACTTTCTGCCCTGTTCCTTGACTTGGCTCTTATCCAATCTGTGCTGGATTGTCCTTGCTTTAGAGTGAAGGCAATGAACCTCTCTTGCCCAGAAGCCAAACAGAGAACATAAATGTAGCAAAGTACAGCAAGCCTGCTAAAATATGAAATGTATGGATCTGTGTTGCACCACTGCCTACGGAAAAATGGGAAAGTGGAGCTAGTGCAGGCAGTGCATTGGAAGGAGTTTCATGATCCCACATAAACTGGGAGAAACATTTTGATGTGTTTGCATTTGATCCAGTCGTGTTTCATGGTCTGGGGGAACTGTTTGTCCTGAGTTTCCAAGTGACCTCTGGTATAGGGGAGCCAACCTGACATCAGAGCCCTGCCCCAAAGCTATGTTTTCTGTGGCCAGGAGAAGATTCAGCAAAGTTTTATTTCTTCCTTCCTTCCAAAAATGCTGACTGTTTTGTAGCAGGAGAGCCAAGTGATTCTGAAATCTACAAGAAAGTCCCTGGTCACTTGTACCATGCATGTTCTCAGTGTGCGTAGGAGGGGTGCAAGGGAAAGGTATCCACCAATCAAGACTTGCTCTAACTGTAGTCTAAACCAAATGCCCAGCCAGCATTATTGCCATACTGGGAGAGCCAACAGAAATACAATTCCGTCTCCTGGCTTAATTTCAAACTGGGTGAAGCAGACGAGACACTGCAGAATTGCCTTACAACACCAACAATCTTCCTCCTAGGCTACAAAATCCAACTTTAATATTAGATAATAATAAACCCAAAGAGATCCTTATTTCCATTTACTTCCATTTATTGATATTGATAATGCAGCTCATTGCATAAGAGAAATCATATCCTAAATTGGCTAAATTCAAATTCAAACATTTGGAGGCAACAGGTTACATATCCCTGATTTAAGAAAACCAAACCAAACAAGCAGTAGCTAAACCAGTTTTTCTCAACCTCAGTGACTTTAAGATAGTAGACTTCAATTCCCAGAATGCCACAGGCAGCAAGTCCACAAATCTTAAAAATTGCTAAGATGGAGAAATGCTGGGCTAAACCATAAAGGCCATCCACAAAATCAACTTGCTCCGCATGAACAACCCAGGAAGCAAGTCATTTCATCAGTTCTCCTGAATTTCCCAAACATTTCCCAACCAAAGGGCATGTGCTCTTCCCCAACAAGTCAATTGCCTAGCATGTGTGCACAGTGTGGCCTATATTTGTTGTTGTTGCCCTTGTCATCATACCATCAAACAGTCTAGCAGGGCGGGAGGAGGAAACAGGGAGCAAACTTTACCCTATTGAGCAAAGGAAAACTTCCAGAGACACGGAGACTTCACTCACCCCACCCCTTCCAGATGCCTGATCAAGTTTCAGTGCCCCTTGCTTTTCTATATAAAGCCAGCCCTGGAGTCAGGCATGCAAAGTTAAGAGTGCATTTGTGAATGGTTCTTTGGCAAACTCTCTGTGTTCCTGCTACGTTCTGCAACCCAGCTTTATTGTTCTCCCAGGACATACGTGGGTTTGGTGGGATCTGGTTGCCTGAAAAAAGTGAAAAGGTGTTCCAGTGTGAGACGATAAAGGTAATCAGAGCTCTGCTTATGTTTTCCTCCCGTTCCTTTTTGTTCTTCTTGGGATGCTAGGAATGCAAATCCACACTTTCCATTAGGACAAATTTTTTCCTGAAGTTTTCTTTTGAGGTGACTTCAGCAAGCGACTTTATACAATCTTTTTTTGTTTAAAAGCAGTGGGGATGCCAGAAAGTTCTTCTGCAGAGATTTCACAGAGACTGAACGCGAGTTGCGTGTTGGGACTAGTTAATCCGAAACACGGCTCCTTAGAAAAGGAAGCTATAAAAGCAGGTTGGCCTTTAGTTTCTTAAGGCTTTTGAGGAATTTTAAGCACATATCCTGAATATGTGAGTGGGAATAAGACTTCAATTCTACACAGAATGGTCTCTCAGCGAAGAAATCACTGCTTGTTAAAAGAGGTAATCTGTTAGCAGCACACGAAACATACTTTGTATTCTGGAAGTATAGTCTCAGTGTGCATTTCTGAGCATCTTCAGCTCCTGGAAAAAGAGATGAAAGCTAGTGGACTCTTTCAGTCAGAACAGACAGAAGAACTATTTGAGACAGACAAATTCTCTAAACCAGTGTTTCTCAGCAACTTTAAGATGCATGGATTTTAACTCCCAAAATTTCCCAACCAGGTGGAGGAACATTGCTGTAAATTGTCCCAAAGGTGCTTTTTCCCCTTCAAGATGCAACTGGACTTTCATGTAAATTCTTCCTTTTTCCTGCATCCAGTCAGAGCTGAAGAAGCTTCTTGGATGAGAAGCAAAATATCTTCAAAGAAAAACATGAAAGTCCAGTTGCCTCTTGAAGAAAAAAAAAGCACCTTTGGGACAACCATGAGCTAGATGGCTGAGAATCCCCATAGACACTGCTGTAAGCTATTCATCATGTCTTTTGTGAGACTCTGAAGAATTCTTTCAATTGCAAATATGTTTATTTGCTGCCAAGACAAATGGAGGAGGACAGCTAGCAGGGTCAGTGGTAAGGGATTGTGGGAACTGTAATCAAAAATAACAGGAGGGGATCCAGTTGCTGTCCCTATCTTACATTTTTATAGAAGTAAAAAAAAAGAATAGATGGGTTTATTTTTATGTAACAAGAATAAATCTCAAGGCTTTGGGCATGAAAAAGCCAAGGTATAAATCAAATAAATAAATTCACATATATGGTATGTTAAATATATTCCCTCTACAAAACCCATTATAGAGATACAGTATTGTTATGCAAATAGGTAATATAATTTCCTATCCATAGACTGTAGAAAAGTAACATGGACTTTTCCCATTTTCTTTCAACCTGCAGGGTGCCCTGGAAGTTTGTTACTCTGCAACAACATAACAATGACAACTGTGCCTTCAGCTGGCTGCCTTTTAGCCAAGAACCATTACTACAGAAGTGAGTATTGTGCCCTGAAATCACGGGTGTTTTTTGTGTTCTCAGTATTTGCATGATTTTAGAACTGATTTGCTTCTGTATAAAAGAAAGTGCCCTGTATAGTGTTTATATTGCAACAGAGTTTGATACTTAACTTTATCTAGCCTAGCAACAACCAGGAATTTCTTCAGTCTCATCCATGATTCAACTTGTGAATAATTTAATTTTCTACTTATTGCAATCCATCTCATGTCTTTGATGTACAATCTTTGGATGTGATCCAATCTTATCACACACTATGATAAATTTGTGCACTTGAACCTAATGCAAGTCAGTGACTCAGAGCATTATTAATTGATGAGATACTAATGTTATATGTTCATGAATAAAAATAAACCAGCAACTCCCTGTTGGCCATGAAGGCCAATATGCAAACATCAGAATGGAATATGAACAGTTATAGTGCTAACTCCTAGTAAGTGAGTGTGTTATTGACAAACAATCTGTCAGTCCTGAAGTTAGTTAGGTCACCTGACCTTTATTTCTTGAGTTATGCAATAAGAAACACAACAGTTAATAGGTTTGCATTCTATTTATTTAAGAAATGTGAAAGAACTATTGTCCTTTCATTCTTAATTGACAATTATATGATCTAGCCTTCTATACATAAAGTGGCTATCCTCTTTTCAGAAGGGATCATAATCTGATTGGTAAAATGGTCATAGTATACATGTTATCTGATCATCTGTATTATTAAAAGTACTTCAGGTTTTGTACAGGAATATATAAAATTTTGGGCTTCAAGAAAAACTTGGGTGCTAAACACTAGTTTACTTTTTAATAAGAAATACAAAATACTTTTCACTTTCTGAAATAGAGTGTAATATTTTTATTTTTACATATAGCACGATTGAATTCTGATTCCAGTGTTTCTTCAAGCACTTCATCTTGCTCTTCTGATCCCATGCCATTCTCAGACCAGGAAAAAAATCATCACGGTATTGTACCTTTATTAAAGTTTCTAGCTGTTGACCAGAAAAATCATGAAAAAATATTCCAGTGTTTTCTATTGTAGACTTAATCTCTATAAGTTTTAGTGAAATTTAAGCTTGAACTTTCTCCAATATTGCTGCTGCATTAAAAGTAATAGTTTTCTTTTTGCTTTGAAGCTTTATTATACAATGGATATTTTGCATCTTCCATTTATAGGCCTACCTGAAATATTTGAAAAGTGCTGGTGGATAAAAAGCTTTTTTCACAGTGAGCCAACACCTCCAAATGTAGGCAGAAAAACTTTATCAGCCAGCAGGTAAGAACTGTTTCTCTCCTGGAGTACACAATTTATTTGAATTAATTTTCTTTAGAATTTAGTCTCAAGCTAATGTGCTACTTGTGGTTCATTCTGATGCTAATTATAACTGTAGTTTATATAGAAGTACTCAGCCCAGAATATAGCTTAAAATAGAGCTTAAATCTGCTTATTCTGGACAAAGGTAGACTTTGTGATTATTCCTTTTGCCATGTATCCTAAACAGCTGCATTCGTTTCTCCTGAAAGCTTGGCAGTAATTCTTTACACTAATCATGATCATAAATCATAATTTCTGTCTTGACAGTACTAACAGCTGATTGGGATATCAAGTTGAAAGTTCCTGCCGGGACATTATAGACAGTCATGCCTTGAAATGAATTCACTTCTGTGAAGAAAATGAACTACTTGAGAATTCAGTTGTAGAAGAAATACAGATTATCAAGGATTTAATCAGAGCTTATTCAACAAGCAACCATCTTTACAGTGTCTGCTGCAAGAATTCTTGATAATGAACAGGTGTTCTACATTTCATAATTTTTGTGTTTCACAAGAGAAATGCAGATGCAAAGTCTAGTGGGATATGGTACATCTGATTACTTGGGATATCTTTTACTGAATTGAAATGCTGTAGTTTGCTTGGGTCAAAATCTTTTAAGATTACCATGCCTTTTATACACTGGTGTCTTTTTACTTAGCAAAATAGACCACCTCTTTCCACAGAATTAAAGTTTGGAATGTTAACTATAATAACCTTCTACTTCATGAATAATTTACTTAAATGCCAAATACAAATTTCTCTTACTTGTCAACAACTAGAATAAAGCTGTTTAAGGCATTATTTATGGTCCTCCATTAAAAAACAAAAATGGAACATATTTAGTATTAAACTCCTTATCTGATTCTAATTCTACTATTTGCATTGGAGCTTTCTTTCATAGTTGTGTTACTATTGTATATTATTGCTTTGACATCAAATAGTTTACAATTTATATCAACTTTTCAAATTAGAGATAATTTAAGAACTCGGGATTGAATTTTTTTGATTTTTAATGTATAGCATTCTGTTTCAAAGCATAGGAAAAAAAATAGACCCATATTCTGCTTTGTAGGAGTTGTAAGTTTTATTTACTTATAAGGAATATATATTTGTATCACATGAGGAAATCTGTGAGTGCTGAATATTCTAAATTGAATTATTTAATATATTGATCATGCTTCTAATGTTCCTTTGTCATCTTTTATTCTTCTGGTTAATTATACACAACGTTCTGTAGTATGAATGAATAGTAACATCAAGTTTTAACAATTTTTCTTTGTCAAATTATTACTTACCTGGATGCATTATTGCTGACTGCATACCTGCATGCATAATGCTTTAAAACACACACACACACACACACACACACACACACACTGTACATCCCTCTAGTGGAAAAAGATTAATATAGCACAATAAAATATAAACACATAGTAAGTCTGTCCTTAAAGTCTGCTTCCACTTAGGTATTATCTTTTTGCTGTCTGTTCAACTTTGTATATAGAAGCCTATTTATAATATTGGCCAAGCAATGTGTTAATGTATATTACTTGTTTTTTTAATGAAATTTTGTATTAATAAAAATTGATAAAGATGCCTTCCGGTTATTTCTTTTGAACAAGATTTGCATTAAATATCTCTAAAACGCTGTGGCAGTGAAATGAAGCTGCAAGCAATTTTGTGTACACAAATCTTTCTTTTTCTTTGCCCTGATAGATATGTACATAGTGTTCAATGCCAGGTGAAAATTTTTCTGAGAAATAATAGATTATTGACAATATGTATTAAAAGGCATTGTACCCTTGCCAGCTTTAAGCATTAGTTTACAATTAGTTGTTGCTTTTCTGTAGAACCAGACTACAGTTCTGATTTATAGTCAAAGCCTCAGTTTAGGAAAGGTCACCTTGTAGGCTAGAAGGAAAAAAAAACCCCAAGAACTATGCTTCACTTCGATTGACTTACCCATTGGGACATTTCAGATCTTTTTATAGGTTGGTAAGCATTATAGTTGACAAATTAGAATGACAGTACAAACATAAATGATAAAAAGTTACACTGTTTTTTAAGTCATATAACCTAAAATATGCATCCTTAATTTTATGTCCTTGGGAGGTGTTACTTAAAATTGAAATAAATACAAGTTATACAAAGATACTGTCATTGAAAAAATAATGAATGATAAAAGCAATTCACATTTTTTTCAACATAAATTTTTGAATGCACTGAGTTTTGTCTATCGAGGAATATCAGATGAGATGTATAAAGCAGGCCCTAATTAAATACACTTATAAACCTATATCAAAATCATTTTTAAAAATGTGAAACTTACAAGCAGATTAAAAACATTGTACAATCATAGCAAGGTAAAGTAGCTTTGGATCTTTAGCTTTGGAAGTCAACTGACTGGAAGAACACCAAATCTAACTCTTAAATAGATTACAGGTAGACCTTATTTAGCAATTGTCTTGTTTAGCAATCACAGTTATGATTGATGAAAAAATAATTTTATTACCAATTTTCACTAGTCTGTAAAGCAAAGGAAACCAAAAGATTATGAGCACAGTTCAGCTTGGTTACAGTCTGAGTTGCTGTTCCCACTTGGGCACTTTAAATGAGGACTCCCCATCTGCTCATATAGTCCCGTTTTCTGTATGAACAGTAGATGGAAACTATGGCCTATAGAACCTTCACTTAGTTGTCTCTGATGTGTCAATTGTGATCATACCTAGAGTAGAAAATATTGAAAACAGTCATTCTGCCTTTGATGCCTCATTACTATCATGCAACCTAAATGGGAATGCTCTTGAATATTATCAAGAAACTATTGGTGCAAAAGTGGACATTCAATTAAATTGACATGTATATATTTAAAGCTTTATTTATTTTATTTATTGTAAATTTAACTAGGACAAATCAGTTATTAAATAAGTTTAATATTGTAGGAGTTGCATTGGCTATTTATTTTCAGGCACAATTCAAGGCATTTTGTCATCACCTTTAAGGCTACACATGGCCTAGATCCTAGAATTTGACTATCTCTGATATCAGGTAGAATCTGTCCATCCAAGACATATCTTTGGAGAATATTTAGTAAGGTCCCTGCTCTGTCTGAGATAGGAAGTTAGATCTGAAGGCACATTTTTTTCTTCAGGTGCTTCTATCCTATGGTATGCCTTCCCACCAGAAATAAAAATAGTTCCCTCTGTGTATTCCAAAATAATTTTATATGTGCTTTTGGGCACTGAGGTGAGAATGAAAAATGTATCTGAACTAAGATGAATCTGGCTACCTGGCATTATGCTATTTGTTTGCTTGTTTCAATCAATTATATGGCCGCATATTTTCTAATAGTAATTCTGAGTAGAAACACAGAATGAAAACTCACTAAAATAACCAATAATAGCACTAATAAATATGTAGTGTCAGCAAAGACCAGCAATCACTATAAATAAATATTCATCTCACCATTCCCATTAACTTGCCAATTACCACACTGGGGAGAACACAGGCACAGGAATGTTTTTAAGGATCTATGAAATGTTATCTGAATTTCAGGGCAAACGGTGTTCCAGAGGACCAAGGTTTGTTTCCTATGTTCCACCAGATAGCCTTGGTGGCTCAGGCTGTTAATTGCCTGCACTTAAGTTCCAGCTGCCTACAACTGCTGTAGGCTCGAATCCCACCAGGCTCAAGGTTGACTCAGCCTTCCATCCTCTTGGGGTAGGTAAATTGAGTACCCAAGATTGTTGGGGGCAATAAGCTGACTTTGTAAAAATGCTGCTTAGTAATAAGCAGGCATATACAATGGAATGAAGGCTATTGCTGAGCACACTGGGTTGTATCCCCCAAAAAATTGTAAGCTGCCCTGAGTCTTTGGAGAAGGGCGGCATATAAATGTAATTAAAAAAAATAGCCCCTGATAAAAACAACCCAGATCATGCTCCTGCTGTTTGGCCCAAGTAGAAACAGAGAGAGGGGGGAGGGAGGAAGAGAGGGAGGGGGGAGGGAGAGAGAGAGAGAGAGAAAGAGAGAGAGAGAGAGAAAGTGTTCATGATATAAAGATGACTGATGAAGATGATGGTGGCAATGATATTAATATTAATATGCTGACTCTGTAAACCGCTTAGAGAGGGCTATAAAGCACTATAAAGCGGTACATAAGTCTAAGTGCTATTGCTATTTATTGTAATTATTGCTGTTTGATGAATTTTGATTTACTCAATGTATTCTATATTATGTTGCAAGTTCTTTGAGTCCTATGATTGATGCAACATAGAGGAATTTGCAATAAATGGAATAAACACTATTTTTGATACTTATGTAAGTCAATTTAATTGAGTTTTCAATTTAAACAACTGGATCGACTATTATCTCAAGTAACCTCTCAAATAATTAGGCAGCATGCCTCCAAAAGTCAGAAAATATGACATTAAATCTTTGTTTTGTTGTACATATGGAGTTACATTGCAAAATAATGTGCTACTAAACTCTGTAATAATGGATTGTTTGCTACAGTTAAAACAATACTGGAGATGATTTTTATTGAAGTACACCATGTAGTACAAGCCATAAAGAACTAATATTACAATGCTTAAACCATGTATAAAAATCATATTTTAATTGTATTTAAGAAGCTAAGATTCAATTATTTGGCTGTGGTGTTCATGACTTCTGTTTCTTTTTTTACAATATGGCTTTACTGAAGAAAAAAACCCTATAATTTTGAAAATAATTAACATTGAATTTTGGTATTCAGCTAAGGAAGTGATCTCTGGCCCATAAAACTTGTGCTACAATAAATGTGTTGGTGCTGCAGTTAGAATCATTTTATATCACCAATGATTTCTAGGAACTCAGGCAGAAAAGAAAATCTCAAAACACAGCAGCACTGACAGAAAAAGCAGCCCCAATTTGTACTCTTCCTCTCTTCAGTAAAGTGATATGTACCATAATATTTCAACTTATTTCAATATTTTAACAATATTTCAAAAGGGCCTTGGTGGTGCAGGCTGCTAAATGCCTATCACTTAAGTTCCAGCTGCCTGCAATTATTGTAGGCTCGAATCTCACCAGGCTCAAGGTTGACTCAGCCTTCCAGCCTCTCGGGTAGGTAAATTGAGGACCCAAGATTGTTGGGGGCAATAAGCTGACTTTGTAAAAATGCCACTTAGTAATAAGCAGGCATATACAATGGAATGAAGGCTATTGCTGAGCACATTGGGTTGTATCCCAAAAATTGTAAGCCGCCCTGAGTCTTCGGAGAAGGGCGGCATATAAATCTAATTTTTAAAAAACCTTTATTTTAATGGCATTGACAAGGTCAGTCACTTTCCATTTGGAGAAATGAATAAAATGACTAATATTCAGCATCAAAGACTGTATGCAGGTTTGTAGGCTAGACTGGGGGATGGTGTTGAAAGACAATGACAAACTATTGCCATATTGTTACTAAACCTTTTTTGAAAAGAGGTCTCCATGTAGTCCCAGGAGAAGAGCTCAGCTTGAGGATGCCTTTATCTTCCTCAGAAAGTCACAATTACATTGCACAGTGATATGATGCTGCCTGTCTTTATATACTGCAGGAAGCAGAAAGCAATACTACTGCATAGAGCAGGTTACAGAATTGCTCCTAAGTGCTGCAGGGACAAAGATTTTTTTTTTACCAAGAATAGCAGTTTGTATGTTTCTTGCAATTCTGTTGTTGCTGATATCATTTAATACTGGACACATATAAGATTTTAGCTTTAGGTTTCTACAATTAAGCTGTAGCTTTTGATAATGTCTTTGAGCAGTTTTATGATGCTTTTAAGAGGATCAATATGTGTTATTCTGCTTCTTCTCTGTAGGATTTATAATTGTATACATAGCTTGGGTAAACTGTTTCTTATGTCTCTCAAACTATGGTTTTACTAGAGGTATTAAGTTTAGCTTTATGAAATAGAAGTATGCATAAAACAAGCCACCATATCATTTCAGATTGCAATTATTATTTTTATTATTATTTTTGAACTTCTAGATGTATAAACCATGTGCCCTTACATTTTGTACTTTCAATGAGATCCAATTTATGAAACTAAATAATGGTTGATCTGCAGCGTTTCCCCCCACTAAGCATCTAAATATAATACTGACAATAGTACTGATTCAGTATAGTTCACTGTGGAAGTGAGATGCCTACAGCTATTTCACTTCAATTTTTTGTTTTAAAATAAGTGTGTTGTACAGTATTCTTTCTCAGCACAAGAACAAATATAGATTAGAAAAATATGTAAAGGCTCTGGGTATCAGAAAATTGTTTGCGGCTGTTTTGCGGGTCTAATCCACTTGAGTAAATTTCATTCATTTTAATGCACATTTAAATCAGGCTGATAAATGTAGTTCCCATTTGTTTGTTTAGTAGTTCAAAACCTAAACTGGGAGTTTTGGGTAAGCATGGAACAATTCCATGTTGAATTTCCATATAAAATGCAACATGCTAATTGTTAAGTGTTTATATCAAGCATGTCAACCTTTAACTCTCCAGATGTTGCTTTCATTCTGGCAGAAGTAACATCTGGGGGTCAAAAGTTCCTTCTACTTATTTTATGTCATGCAAATGAAATTTGCTTCACAGCATGACTTCCATATTCGGCCTTCATAATATTCATAGCTAACAGCATAGAATCCAATAAAGTTGCATTTCTATCCTGTAGGCTCATATATGAATGTGGCAAAAGTTGGATAGAATTTTCCCAAACTGTATTTAAGGGATAAGCAGGGCTGACACATAACTGTGTTATTCAAATATATGCATATATGGACCTTATAGAAAAGATGACACATTACTGTATGCATTTTGTTCAAATGCCTGCAGATTAAGTACTGCTTTCATTTCTCTTGACTGTGTTCTACACAACATCAAGAGTTTCTTCAAATATGGCTGGTAAATTTTCCATTACATTTAAAAACTATTAAGCTGATCAAATCTGACTGTGAAAAATGATGCATTTCTGCTTATCTGGTTCATGTTTTAACTATGCTTGGCTTGAGAAATAGTGTTGTTCTGGCCCAGACTTGAATCACTTCTGAACGGAGATTTTCTCTGTTAATTTTAAAGAATTCAGATAACAAATTCCCTACAAAATAGGGTTTCCTTTCAAAACAGCTTACTGAAAAGTTATGAAGCAGGTTTTCTTCATTTTAATTCCTGTGCTACAAGACTAAAACGATTAAAAATAAAATGCAGGAAAAAGCAATCAAAAAGGAAAAACCCTGTAACAAATTGGGGAATAGTTTTTCTAAATCCTTTCCTTGTATTGTCCTATTTATTCCGCATTACAGCAAATCTGTTCGAAGAAGAAAGAGATGTTCTCAATTCTTTTTAAGCTAGTACTGATCTCAGTCCTGCCTGTCCTGAGGAAACACTTTACTCCTCACAAAAAAGACATGATTTTTTTTGATGGCCTTAAAGAAAATCTTTACAAATTGGATGAGAAGATGAGAAGGTTTTTTTCTTTGTAGAAGATGGCCAGTGAGGGAGTTTATTTAAATGACAGAAATAACTGTTCTATGCTTATTTAACATTTAATCATTTCTGGAAACATCTGCAAGAAACTTTGTCTCCATCACAAATATAAGTGAGTAAATTTATCACCTTTTTTAATTAAAGGAAAATATTTATTTATATTTCTTCAGTCTCTTCCTTCAAAGTAAGAAGATTCTTCTTCCTATCTTATGTACATATTTTTTTAAAAGAAATATTCCCATTTAGTTTCTCAATCCCCTTTTATTCAATCCAATTTTAATAAATAATTTGGTACAGGGTTAACTTTTAACACACCTGTTTTGTTTTTCATCAAACCCTCAAGTGACAAGCCCTCCCTTGTTTTCAATCAACTAGATTAGAAAGTATCCTATGGTATAAGTAAAGAGGCATAGAGTTATCAAAATCTAGACACCTGTTAGCATAACTGTTATGTATGTAGGTTTGAATGTTATTGGTTTATTTGAACTGTTCTTGTAAAATGTCAAATGGTATTGGTTTGAATAGTGCGGGAAGAATCCCTGCACTCCCATTGGCTGGCAGCTACGGCTGCAGGCTATAAGAAGCAGCCGTAGCCAAGCCAGAACGGGTCCATTCGAGCTGTAGTCACTAATAAAGCCTTTTGCTGGAACTCCTCGCCTGACTCTTCATGCAAACTTAACACTGGCGAAGGTGGGATTTCCTGAAGAGAAGACGACGCGACGAACAAGCAACTGAGCGAGATGGCTGCGCTGAACACCCCCAGCACCGCTCGATCCAGCGACGGAAGACTGGGAATCGAGCGGATCGTTTCCACATGTTCCTGGAGGGAAACGATCTCGCCGGCATCCCCGAGACGGAAGAGGGCGGTCTTTCTCACGCACTGCGTCCGCAGTCTTCAAGATGGCGCGTTGGAGCAGCAGAGCTGAAGGTAATAGAATGGCCTGACTTAGAAAGACTTTTGAGAGCCCATTACGCCCACAAGTATCGTGCCTCATTAAGAGACACGAATTTTACCGGGGATCAAGGGGATAGCGAAAATGTTAATGACTTCGTGGCAAGCTTAAGGGACATTGGGGTGCTTGTGACTTTACCAACTTAGAAGAGGCCATGCGGATCGGTTTGTTTTAGGCCTTAAAGATAAGGTTTTACAGAGCAAACTACTAATGAAACCTAAGATCACGTTTAAAGAGGCCATTGAAGAAGCTGTTTCAGCGGAAGCCACCAAGTCCTCAGCAGCGGCCATGAAAAGATTAACAAGGCCTCAAGCCAGGCCTCAAGCCATTCTGATGGGGATAAATCCACATCTACTCACTGAACAAATAGACTCTGATTCTGAAGGCAGTGAGGCAGAGGAGGGATTTTAAACTCAGAATGGAGAAGAAAAGAAAAGACTCTGGGAAGAATAGGCAAGGGTTCTATTGCAGAGGCTGTGGGGGCCACCCAGCTGATTGCAAGTTCTTTGACTCCATTTGCCTACGTTGTGAGAAACGGGGTCACATAGCCAGAGTCTGCAAATCATCCAGAACCCCACCAACTAGGAAGAAATTTCCTGATAGAGACTTTAAGCCCAACAATTTCCTCGAAAAATGGGGCGAAATTTAGAAGCAAATGGCAAGAATGAAACTCACCAAACAATCACTATTGGTCATTCTTCACCTTTAAAAAGCAGAAAAGTACATGTGAAGGTGTTTATTGAAGGAAGGCCTTGCCAAATGGAAGTGGACTCAGGCTCTTACTTATCCATGGTATCATGGGACACCATCCACAGACTCTTTCCCAAAATTCAGAAAAGCATTTCCAGAAGCAAGCACTGACTCTCAAAGACTACCAAGGGAACAAGATTCCAGTAGTTGGAGCGAGAGATTTCAACGTGCAGTTTAAAGGCCACACCAAGCGTTTGCCCCTGACCATCGTGGACAAGGATCGCCCAAGTTTGCTGGGACTTGAGTGGTTCAAGCCACTTGGCATCGAGGTGACTGGCATCCATCACGTGAGCAGTTCTGACTGGGAAGAGTCCTTGAAGTCTGAGTTTCCAGAGGTCTTCAGCGAAGGACTGGGCAAGTATATGGGGACCCCTATTGCTTTCAGCCTAGACCCCAAGGTGCCCCCAATTCGTTTAAAGCCCAGGAGGGTCCCATTTGCTTTAAAAGAAAAAATTGATGCACAATTAGATAAACTCATTGCTCAAGGGGTTTTAGAGCCTACTGACCACTCCAGATGGGAAACACCCATAGTCACACCAGTCAAGGCTGATGGGTCAGTGAGAATCTGTGGTGACTACAAGGGGACACTGAACCATGCTGCAGCAGAGTGCATATCCTGTACCAGTTGTGCATCATCTGCTCCATTCCCTTGGCAGGGGTACAGTATTTGCTAAACTGGATTTGGCTCAGGCATATCAACAATTAACAGTTGATGATGCCACTGCAGAGGCACAAACAATTGTGACCCATAGAGGTGCCTTCAAATGTAAAAGACTACAATTTGGAGTAAGCGTGGCACCTGGCATTTTTCAGAGCCTTATGGAAAGAATGTTGCAAGGTGCCAGGGTAGTGCCTTATTTTGATGATGTATTAATCTCTGCTGAAAATGACACTCAGCTTCAAGAAAGACTCAGAGAAGTCCTTACCAGATTCAGAAAAGCGGGTTAAAAGTCAAGGAAGACAAATGTACACTCAAAACAGACAGAGTTGAGTTCCTGGGGTATATGATTGACAAGCAGGGCATCCATCCTACTGATGCCAAGGTTAAAGCTATCAATGAAGCCCCTAAACCTCGATGCAAGGCAGATTTGCAAGCCTTCCTTGGACTTATTAACTTTTACCACATGTTTCTACCTCACAAAGCATCCATTGCTGAGCCCTTACATCACTTACTTGATAAGAATGCTGTTTGGATCTGGGGGGAAGGAACAGTCAGCATTTAACAGTATTAAGAGACTAATCACTTCTGATGCTGTGTTGATTCAATTCTCTGAGAATTTACCTGTTGTTCTAACTTGTGATGCATCCCCTTTGGAGTGGGGGTTTGAGTCACAGGCTTCCCAGTGGACGGGAGGCCCCAATTGCATTTTACTCTCACGCTGTCCAAAGCAGAGAGGAATTATAGCCAATTGGACAAGGAGGCTTTAGCAGTTGTTGCAGCTGTTAAGAAATTTCATGAATATCTGTATGGCAGGTCATTCACCATTGTTACAGATCACAAACCTTTACTTGGCATTGTGGCAGGAGACAAACCTACACCTAACATCCTGTCACCAAGAATGCTGAGGTGGACTGAATTTCTTGCAGCCTATTCCTACAAACTGATTCACAGGCCAGGCAAGGACATTGGACATGCTGATGCACTGAGTCGTGCCCTCTACCTGGCCACAAAGAGGACTTTGAACTTGAAACTCACACCTTTTTCCTGGAGACCGTTGCTAAGCTTCCAGTCCATGCTGCTGAGATTGCCAAAGAAACTGCCAAGGATGCTGTGTTGGCACCTATTATGGGCTGGATTAAGAAAGGTTGGCCTCTACAAGATCTACCTCACCCTGCCCAACCTTTTAAGTCCAGGCAAACTGAATTATCTGTATTAAGAGGATGTATTTTGTGGGGTAACAGGGTGGTTATTCCTGCAAAACTGCAAAGGGAGGTTTTGGAAATGTTACATGAGGGTCATCCTGGGATTGTAAGGATGAAAGGTTTGGCCAGGAGTTATGTATGGTGGCCAGGTATTGACAAAATGGTTGAAAACTGGGTAGCATCTTGTCCCAATTGCCAGGTAGTCAGACCTGCCCCACCTCACGCCCCACAGGAATGGGAATGTCCTAGGGGCCATGGTCTAGAATTCACATTGATTTTGCAGGCCCTACAAGAGGGCACACTTTTCTAGTTATAGTAGATGCATATTCCAAATGGCTAGAGGTAATTCCCATGACATCCACTACAACTGAGGCTGTCATCAAGCAGCTTAGAAAATTATTTGTCACCCATGGGTTACCAGATGTCCTTGTCTCTGACAATGGCCCTCAATTCACATCTAACATTTTGAATCCTTTCTAGCCCAACAGGGTATCAGACATGCCCTCACTGCCCCTGGGCACCCTTGCCACGGCGGGCTGAACGCATGGTGCGCTTTACCAAAGAAAAGCTTCAGCAGCTGGGTCCTGGGGACATCACTGAGAAGCTTGAAAAGCTTCTTAGTGTTCAACACATCACTCCTAGCCCTTCAACTAACTTGTCCCCAGCAGAGTTGTTGATGGGCAGGAAACTTAGGTCTTCCCTTGACCGCTTTCATCCCACTTACGCACCCAATGCACCACTGGATTCCACTTCCAAAGTTCGTTCTTTTAGTGTGGGAGATTCTGTCTATGCTAGGAACCTTATAGGTGAACCTTTGTGGATTCCTGCTGAAATAACTCACATCACTGGCCCTCGTTCTTACAGGGTTCAAACAGAGGATGGCCTCCTCTGGAGCAGGCACATTGACCAACTTAGATCCCGGTTCACTCAGGACCATCGGCCCTGTCTTCCTCTAGGTCCCTCATCTGATGTTTCTTCTAGGGGAAGGGGGAACAGGAGGAAAACCAGCAAACAGAAATCAACCCCAGGTGTAACGAGCCATTCGACAGGAACCATCCGAACCCTGTCACAATGCCAAAATCCACCATCTGAAGTGGAAGATTGCACATCACTGCCTGACTTGGGTGCTGACATTGGAATGGAGATGGGTTGGGAGGAGAGACCAGATTCTAACAGTCTATCAGGGTCTTCTTTCTCAGGAAGTCCTAACAGGGAAATGTCAGCAGACACATTTCCCTCTCACTGGGTGAGAACGTTAAAACTTCTGAACCACGAAGGTCTCAACGCATGCAAAGAGCCCCACCTATTTAAAGGAATACATTAGATAGGTTGGGGTTTGGTATGGACTGAACCTAGTGGGGAGGGTGTTATGTATGTAGGTTTGAATGTTATTGGTTTATTTGAACTGTTCTTGTAAAATGTCAAATGGTATTGGTTTGAATAGTGCGGGAAGAATCCCTGCACTCCCATTGGCTGGCAGCTACGGCTGCAGGCTATAAGAAGCAGCCGTAGCCAAGCCAGAATGGGTCCATTCGAGCTGTAGTCACTAATAAAGCCTTTTGCTGGAACTCCTCGCGTCTGACTCTTCATGCAAACTTAACAATAACAATAAGGCCCTGATACAGTGGTTCTTTTCCTGGATATAGTAAGCATCTCAAGGGAGAAAGAAACTAAAAGGCATGTAAGTGTAGATATAATTCTCGATTCAGCATGGAATTAATTTCACTTTCCTTTTTGCCAATTTTTATGTGAAACAACAAGGTTAATAATAATCACTGTCTGGAGTTAGTGGACTTATAACAATCCCCATTTAGTACAGAAGTGTAACAATATATGAGATCCTTCCCTCCTTCCTTCCTTCCTTCCTTCCTTCCTTCCTTCCTTCCTTCCTTCCTCCCTCCCTCCCTCTTGCTGTTATGAGTTTCACTGCACCATTTCACCTTGGTTGCAGTGCATTCTCTCTGTCCTCTACTCCCATTTAATAGGATTAGCCTTCCCCAATGCAAAGTATTCCTGAAGGTTACTGCCTTTTGATGAATATCTTTTATTTGTGGTTTACCCCCTAAAATTAATTTCTATACAAATAACACACTGTTCCCTTTGGAATGAGCAGCATCATTCAAAGTGCAGAAAAATAAATGTTGTATTGACATGTTTTTCTGATTATTATGAAGTACTTCCTGTTTGTTGTCATCACTGTTAAGAAAATGTACATATGACTATTTGGATAAATAGTTAAAAATGTTTGCTTACTTCTAATCATACTTGAGCACTCACTTACCTGCCAATAGCGATCACTGAACATATAAGTGTGCCACAATGGATTTGTTATTTCATGGTGAATGAAGAACTGGAGTTCATTCAGACTCTGAAGAAAGTGCTAGTTGCTTAAGGTTGAATTGTGAAGCTACTTTCAGATTGTAACAGTTCATTTTCTTGAAGGTCTCCAGGGCTTTCTGCAAGGTGTGGTCAAAAACATCAAAAAGGGGCCCAGTGTGAACATAAAAAACAACAACAACCCAGCTCTAATAAAATGATCTGCCGGAGTGAAATTATAGACAATTCCTGTTTGGTAGACAACAAGATTTCTTAGTATTAAAACAGAGGCAACTGGACATTGGAGGTGAGATAAAAGCATATCTGTGTGCTTGAAATGTAGACTGCAGATTAAATTTATTTACTGTCAATATCCACATGACTTTATGATATTCTAGGAACTCATAAGAAATACTAAGCATCTTTATCAGATAAGGGGTATAATCATGTAAGCAGCAAATTAACATGCATTTTCAAAGTTATCCAGTGTTTAATCCATCTATATTTGAGCTACAATTACTAATCAGTATGTTAATCAACCCTTTTATTAGAGGAACTTTTATACTGATTAAATAATCTTGTTTATAATTTTGAAGATCTAGAAAGAATATCTCTCACCATTGGCAAGCCTCTTCTTTTCATTTATGTTTATCAGATCTTTTCCATGACTACTGTTCAATATTCCTACCTTATCTATAACTTTTTTAATGATTTCTTGGGCTTTCTTAAAGGACCTCTCTTTCCTTTTCTTATTATATTCTTCTCTTTATTGATATGCTTGTTGATATGCTTTCCTTATCCTTTCAGATTTGATGTTAGAATCTGGATTCAGATGTCATACAGTTTTTTTGTTGCCCTGGTGTTCACCTTCCAACTTTTCCTTAATATGATCACTCATTCTGAAACCAACTTGAGTTTTTTTTCTCTTTGAACTTTTAGGAATATAATTTTTTTACTTCAATTTTATAATAACTCTTATTTGTTACACAGAACCAATTTTTTTTGCAGAAGTCAAGCATATTAAAACTTTTTCTTATATGGGTCTTTTATTTTTACCACATATTTTTCAAGTTATATTCTGTTGATTCATGTTTTATATAAAGTTTTTTTGGTTTAACTCATGTATTTTATAATTTATGGTCTGATCCACCAATAATGGATGGTTCATCTGTAGCTTGAATGATCATATTTGATTAGATTTCAATCTCCATATTATATTTCCTTATATGTATTTAAACTGAACTTGATGTTCTTCATCTGGTAATATCCATGTATGGAAGTTTGTGTTGTTTTAAGCAGGTGTTAAAAGAAACCCAATTATTTTCATAAATCCCTATTATTGTATTAATATTGTGTTATATTTACCCATGCAAAATGAGTTCTAGTTTCTATATCTCTTGAAAGTTTTGAATTATAATAGGCTATTAATAACACTGCATCCTTTGTTGCTGTTTCATTTGGCAATTTTCATAATTTGTCATAAAATTTATTGGTGTGCTTTTCTATTACATCTATGATATACAAGACTGGTGTCCTTTTTGAATATTATTGCCACTCCATGCTTTTATATGGCTTCATGTCCTGTATTAGACATAATTTAATCATCTGAGTAAAAATAGCCTGTTCTGGTCCATTTAAATTCACTTAATCCTAAAACATCCAATTTGGTACCCTTCATTTTTGCTTCAACACTTTCAAGTTGTTCTTGGTTCGTGCTTTCCACATTCTGAATTCTGATTGCCTATGTCCTTGTAAGTAAGAAACTTCTCATTCTATATCAGGACTGACAGTGAGCAGATTTTGTTGCAGTTTGATCTAGCATGTCATCACCTCCAGAATCTAAAAAAAAACCCTAAAGGAATGCTTTTTGACTTTGAGCATAGCATCCTGTAGCACTTTAACCTGTCTAAATGCCACACCTTTCTCTGCATAGTTTTCATGGCATCAAGAACAAAATGGTTTGTCTTCCATCTTCTGGATTTGATAATAGAGCTCCTTCTCCTAATTCTTCTTATTCTCCTGATTTCCCTCACACATATGTAAATTGCTTTTCACTTTTCCTATCCCATAAACTTTCCTTTTCATTAGCATTATTCTAAGATTCAAACCCTTGCACCATACCAATCAGTGGTGGGATTCAAATTTTTTTACTACCAGTTCTGTGGCTTGGTTGGCGTGGCAGGGGAAGGATACTGTAAAATCTCCAATCAGAGGTGGTATTTGCTGGTTCTCTGAATTATTCAAAATTTCTGCCACCGGTTCTCCAGAACTGGTCAGAACCTGCTGAATACCACCTCTGATACCAATATGGTAACCACTGGAAAAGAAAGTTGAGGTGCCATTCTCATCCGAATACTTTATCCAACTTGGAGAGATTTAGCAATAATGAAGAGATACTTTTTGGAACTCTGTAATAACAATACAATATAATAATATAAAATAATTTAATCATTAAATTTTGTTTATTTATTTATTAAATTTATATGCCACCCATCTTGCTATAAGTGATTCTAGGCAGCTTAAATTTTTAATAATAAACAGTGTAAAAAACTGCATAATTTGTGAACTTGCCCTACATCAGCAAAAAACAAGATATGTGAAACTAAGAGACACTCTACTTTGTTTCATTACTATCACTGCTGCCATTATTTTATTACATAAGCTCTTCATGCAGTTCAGCTCAGTCCCTACTAAATACATAGACATATCTGTGCAGGATTCTTGGAACCAGTATCTTAGTCCACAATATTAATTTTAACTCCCAATCTAGCCAACAACCCTGCTTTTTCTTAACATTTCCCATCCCAGTATTAACCAAAACCTAATGCTGCTTAGCTTTTCAATCCAGACCAATTCAACGAAGTGCTGCCATCTGTTGAGAGCTTTTACAATTAGCCATACATTTGTTGGACCAATAAAAAAAGGAAAATAAAGGAAGAAAGAAGCAAAGAATGAAAGAGACAAATACCAACCTTTTGGAGACTAGGAAATTAAAGACTTACTGACGTGCTGTTGGCATGCTTTTCTATTAATGCAATCTAGGAATTCACAGAAGAAGATAACAAAATGGAATGCACTTCTATTCCCATAAATCATCAGTGAGATAAACCTGATAATTCTGCTTTAAATTAGTTGAAATGAGGGCTTTAGAAAAATGATGCAAGCACAAGATTTTTATAATGAGACACCTAAGAGTTGAACATTAACAAGGCTGCTATTTTACTGGTTCAATTTTATTTTGTTTGCTGCATTCCATTCTCCTTTCTTTGTTTGTCAACAAGATAATTTTGTCTGGTTAGCACAAGAACTGCCGTAATGGATTATTTTAACTAGAGATTCTGAGGTGATATCTGTGGAAGAGAGGCTTCACACAGAGACAGCTAGTGCAGAAGTACAGAGTGTGATTTTGCCTTTTAAAAAAGGGACATATCCGCAGAGGTCCAAATGAAGCAGTCCACTCTACCTATTAGCATCCTAGGTGGCCAGCCATGGCACAGTGGAGCTCAAGCAATTTTGACAGAAATGCAAAATTACATTAAACAATAAGGATATCTATAAACATATTCTGTATTATGTAGTCCTATGCTATAGAGTGCAGAATGACCATGACATATATACATGTATATAATACTTATAATAAGTATATAATTATAATACTTATAATTGTATTGGAATATAATAATAACAAAGTACATAACAATGAAGTAACACCAATGCTGCAAATAGGGCTTTTAACAGACATTAAACAATCAAGAGGGAAGAAAAGAGAATTTAGAGTGTTGTAAGTGAGTATTTGCTTCCTTTTATGGATAATCCAGATGGTTAATGAGAAGAAGGTAATGAAAAGTTTCAATAGGCAAAATAAAAGGAGGAAATAGTTTTACAAACAGGTATTCTATGCATAATGAACCAGAAGACAGAAGTTATACTCAGGAGAACTGCAAGTTTTGACTGGTCTCCAGGGATAA
Organism: Naja naja; assembly: GCA_009733165.1. Classification (NCBI taxonomy): domain Eukaryota; kingdom Metazoa; phylum Chordata; class Lepidosauria; order Squamata; family Elapidae; genus Naja; species Naja naja. The sequence continues at coordinate 177,084,181 of CM019150.1, forward strand.
ATTTCGAAGTGTGTTTGGCAGTCCTTTACTTTCTCCTGCCATTGGAAAGGTATCTCAGGAATGGGGCACATGGACTGCTTCTCAAACATTCCAGGGACCATGACCAATCAGTTCCAAGGAAATTTTTGAAATGGCACTTCTTTCAACTTCAGCAATTCATGTCAATGGGTCTCCAGGACCTTTAGCAAATAAATCTCCATCTTCCAATCAATACTGAGTTGGAACTGGGATTTATTCTTCATCCATGTCCAGATAGAAAATGTACTATAAGATTTTGATATGCAAGTGAAAATATAGAAGCCTAAACATGAGGTTGGAACTTGAGAAGCAAATAAGAAATAGCCTAATTAATTCATATATTATTAAAGAATATGTGTTAACTATAAAGGAAGCAGCTATTTCATGTTACAATCGGTGGGTTTCAAATAATTTCACCACCGGTTTGCTGAAAATGTGAGCATGTTGTGCATTGGCTGAGTCTGTGCATACATGTGCATGGCTGTGCATGCATGTGCTTCCATGCATGCATGTGTGCACGGCTTCCATGCATGCATGCGTGCATGGCTTCCACCATGTGGTGAGGCTTGACCAAGCAGCCTTCTGAGGCCTGCTCCTCTCCATCTTTGTTCTCTGGGGCAGTGGCTGTTTCTCTTTGCACTGCTGGAAGAAAGGCTTGTGCAATTTAGTAGCTATGAGCCACTGCTTTCCTCCAAGTCCCATCTGGAAAGCGCTGTGGCACAGAGAAGCAGCCACCATGTTGAATGCTGTTTCTCTCAGCTGCAGTGCTTTCTGGATGGGACTTAGAGGAAAGTATCAGCTCACATCTGCTAAATTTCATAAGATGCTCTCCAGCAAGAGCAGTAGCAGAGAGAAGCAGCTGCCAATCTGGAGAGCACATGGAGCTCTCAAGTGAGCGAGGCTCGGCAAGGAATGGAAGAAGCGGCTGCAAGATTTCTGCTGCAGCGCTTTCCAGATGGGACTTTTTAAAGGTAAGAAGAACCACCCTCCTGCACCCCTGCTCCCCTCCATGACCCTTTGGCCTAGTGGGGAAGGCTGGAAGTTCAATAACCCAGGGGGTGTAGTTTGAGGCCAGAGGGGGCAGCAGCATGCAGCTGGGGGCCTGGGGCAAGGCCGGAGTGGGGGAATGGTGTGTTCCCTGACCCAGCCAAGGTGGGCAGAGGCTCTTGGGCAAGGCCAGAGTGGGGGAATGGCGGATCCCTGGGCCCTGACCCAAGGCGAAGGACGAGTGGGTGGCATGCTTACCTTTGGTGAGCAGAGCGGGCAAGGCATGGAGGCAGGGTGAGAAGATTAGCTGGGCCATGTGGTGAAGGCAAGGGAGGGGTAGGAGGGGTAGGGCGGGAGTGCGGTGGGATGGGCAGGACTAGCTGGTGGTGCGATTTGCCAGTTCTCCGAACTGTGCAGAATTATTACTACCGGTTCGATAGAACCGGTCTGAACTGGCTGAATACCACCTCTGGTTACAATTTCATGTAATGTAATTGTCAAGGCTGAACCATAAGCAGGTATGGGAAGAACCAAGAGCCACAATTTTGGATCTGGGTTTTAAATTCCCCACCCACCTTTTTTTAAAAATAAAATAAAATAAAAAAGATACCTAAAGTTTTGGTTTTAGACAAAACTAGTTAACATTGTTGGCGTATAATCTCTTTTGGGAGATTAAACTGCCAGATCGCAAAATAAATAGGATCAGAGGGAATGTTAAACAAATTGAGATCTTAAAAGTGAGAAGTATTAATTTGCCTCATTGCTTGGTAGACAATGACAATGAAACTAAAAGCCTGTCAATCTATTTTTAACAACATGTGCTTAGAATTTTGACAAAATTAAATGTCATTTACTGGAGGCAAAGGAATTCTGAAAGTTCAGTGGTTAAAGAGATCCTGCTTGGATATTTCCAGTGATTCAAAGGTATTCTGTTCATCATTCATCTCATAATACACCTTCTTTTCTCTCCCTCTCCGTGTTTTTACAGAACAACTGCAATTTTTCTGGATGTAGCTTTTTTCTACTAGCAGACAAAAAAAATCTGCTTTTTTATATGTAAGACTCAGAAGCCTGAACTTGTACATCAAACCTCCTAGAGGCTACAGATTTTATTTGGGTAACTCTTGTAGAGATCCTGCTTTGCCATATGAATCAATCCATAGCAACCAAATCTGACTGGGGATTCAGCATACAATTGAACTCAATCCATGCTCCTATTTTCTAAAATTATCCTTTTTGTTCAGTTTATGTTTTTCCCATACAATGAACTTCATGAACAACTATATAAAATTAAAAAATAAACTCATCATTTTGTGATTTTGTGCTTGAAAGATAGTATCATCTTTTAATTGGATTTTGCTAATATTTTTTGTGATCCTCTATTGTGTATATTCAATAATAATATTTATACATTATCTACTTTAGATAACATAATATTCAGTGAATTTTTAAAGTATGAAATAACTAAAGTTCATCTAAATGACATCTGCACTTTATTAAGGATTGCCATTCAATATAAATCACTTAAGTGTGCACAATAATTTAATTACCTACAATTGATGTTTGATCTTTTACAATGTGCACTTCATCAATGGGAATAAATTTCTCACTTCAGCCTTAACAAATGGCCCTCTAGTTCACAAAAAATAAGATTTCTGCATCAAATTAAAGGTGTACAGTAAAAAGTATAGAACAAAATGTCAGGTGTAGCTCCATTCAAAATCCAAGAAAGAAAACCTTAGACTCCATTGTTATAGAGAAAAGGATTTTTACTGAATGTGAAGTGGTAGTATCAGAAGAAATGCAAGATCTGAGGCAAAAGGCACAAAAATTACATATAGAAAGTTATCCCATGTCCCCACCCCAATAGTTCAAACTGGCCATCCAATCTGAGGTGTGTATAATGTCATGTGCGTGCATCTTCAGGTGGCGTTTCACACATCTGGTATGCCAAGACATTTGACCTTGGCCTAGAGAGATAAGAGGCTACATCTGCGCACAGTCAAGAAAGTATCCCAACTTTTACAATTCACCAACTTCATCCTCCAGCACCCTTCCCCCTATAAGGCCCAATTATTTCCCCACCACCACCATTTCTATTGCAGCCAGAAAGAGAGAAGCAGAAGAAGGATTCTTGGAGGCTGACACCTTCTTTTTGTATAGAAATGGAGATTATATATGTTTCCTCCCCATCATCTAAACCTATCATTAAGGAAATGATCACCTTCAAAAACTGATACTGCAGTAAATTATATGATAATTCTTTTCCTAATAAATGATATGTGGGGTTGAATGGGCTATTTCAATATATTTGCATTTGTTATGCTACAAATTAAAAGTGATAGATAACTTCTAGTATTCTGTAATGATCCAAATTTCATGAGGGATAGTTATCTATTCTGAGGGTCCCAGTTGATTTCAGATTCTGTCAACTAACACAGGTTGCTTCTTTTCTCAGAAATCTATAGACTTTGCATTGATTAGAGTGGAAAGTGAGATTATACTTACTGGCAGTGGAAAACTTTTTCTTTTCCCCTTTGGTAGTATTTCAGAACACCAACATAAGGAATTGGCAGAGGCCAGAGGATAACTAATGAAATTAGTTTCATTCCTGTTTTTTAAATCACCTAGGAAAGCTCTCGAGCACATGATCAAATGACCCAGTTTTGCATAAATTGCATGGATTATTGTAAAGATATACATATAGAATTTTTTTTCTTTTTTCAGCAGATGTGGGATTTTATTTGCTACTTTGTACCTCTCACCACCTGTTTCATGTCACTGGAAACGTTTCCTTGTCTTCTTTTTTTTCTCCCAGAATTTCAGGATGAATTAGCCATACTAAATCTGAATATTCAGAAAGTCCCTCTAAATCCTGTATATAATGTCTTCCCCAAGCATTTCAATAACAAATCAAACTTGAAAAGTCGAGGCTGATCTTTAACCACTGTAGTGATTTAATGGTATTTGCAGAGGCATTTGTTTGTTTTGTTTAGTCTGCCAGCAGTCACTTACAAACTCCTACCTTAGGAGAAAATAACAAAAGGGCAAATTTGTAAGAACTGCAAAAGAGTGTCTAACATCTCTTTCTTCTCCTTTGTAATTACAGAGGATTGCGCTATTCACCAGTATAAGCTGCCATACACAATTACTTCTACAGAAGCTTTCAGAAACTCAAGCTTTAACTAGCACCCCTACCATTTTTGCTTTCATGATTCCTCAGTTTGTGGCTGTTTAGAGGAGGCTTCACTATTGCCAAAAACACAATAAATGTCAGAGTCGGGGGTGTAGGTACCAATTGTTTTCTACCCTTATATGCTATTAAGGTGAGGAAACAGAATAACTGAGCCCTCTGCAATATACATTCCCAATAAACATCATCGTAACATACATTCTCTGCAGGTCCCTTACAGCACATTATCCAAGATAATGGAATTTCACCCATTTTAATGACATCATACAATAGAGGGAAAGCTCCCAAATCCTTTACCTGCCATTCAGATTTCTTATATGCAAAATTACTTCTGCTTTTTGGTCCTACAAAGATTTACATCTATCCTCTAAGAGCCCTTTGAAATGGTAACCCCAAGCCTTCTAACAATACCACACATATATTAGGACATAAATATAATCTGAAATGATGAATTTTAAGTAAACATTAAACAGCACCTTATTCTTTATTTGGTTTATATCTGCTGTGGAGAAACAAGCAATCATTCTTTCTTTAAAAAATGTTTTTATTAAATTTTTCAAAAGTACAAATGTTATTTATATTTGTGGCAATGTTTTGGCATCAACAAATACATATATTTTATATACCGTATTATATACATATCTATGTTAACAATCTCTTAAGGTCTCTTACTTTATTTACAATAATCCATTCTTCCTAATCTTTATATCTATTTTTTAGCCACCCATACCATTTATCCCATATTGCGTAATATTCGGAATTCTTCTTGTCTTTCATTTCCATTGTGAGCTTATCCATTTCAGTGCTCTCCAATACTTTTTGTATGACTAGATCTTCTGAGGGGGTATTGGCTCATTTCCATAATTGTGCAAAAGCTATTCTGGGTGTTGTCAAAATATGTAGTATAATATATTTAATCTTTTTAGGGCATTGGCCTGTAATTATTCCTAATAAAAAGAATTCTGGTTTAAGTTCAATTTGGTGTTTGGTGATCTCTTGCAGCCAGTTCTTTATTTTAGCCCAATATTTCCTGGTCTCGGGGCATAACCACCATATGTGATAAAAGGTACCATCTTTCGGTCCACACTTCCAACACTTTGGGCTTGTGTTGGGATATATCCTAGCTAATCACGCTGGGGCCAGGTGCCACTGATAGAACATTTTATACAAATTTTCTTTGTAGGCCGTAGAGGTCATTAATTTGTAATTCCTAGTCCATAATTTCTCCCATTCATCTAATTCAATATTGTATCCAAAGTTTCGAGCCCATGCTATCATGGAACCCTTTACAATTTCTTCTTCCATGTTAAATCCCAATAAATATTTGCATGTTTTAGTTATAAATTTTTCCTCTGTTCCAACTAAAATTTGATCTAATTGTTGTTGTTCTTTGTTGAATCCAAATTCCTCTAGGTCTTTTTTATATCTATCCTGTATTTGTAAATATGGCCACCAATCAATTATAATTCCTTGTTCAACAAGCAATCACTTTTAGCAGGAGCCTTTCCACTTTGCTGGTTATTAAAATAATTAATATGAACTGTTAAGTTTGCATGAAGAGTCAGACATGAAGAGCTTCAGTGAAGAGTTTATTAAGTGACTACAGCTCGAATGGACCCAACTTGGCTGGGCTACAGCTGCTTCTTATAGCCAGCAGCCGTAGTTGCCAGCCAATGGGAGTGCAGGGTTTTTCCCGCACTATTTAAACCAATCCCATTTAACATTTTACAAGAACAGTTCAAATAAACCAATAACATTTAAACCTACATACATAACACCCTCCCCACTAGGTTCAGTCCATACCAAAACCCCAATCTATCTGATGTATTCTTTTAAATAGGTGGGGCTCTTGCATGTACGTTGAGACCTTCGTGGTTCAGAAGTTTTTACATTCTCACCCAGTGAGAGAGGAAATGTGTCTTCTGACATTTCCCCATTGGGACTCCCTGTAAAAGAAGACCCTGTTTGACTGTTAGAATCTGGTCTCTCCTCCCAACCCATCTCCATTCCAATATCAGCTCCCAAGTCAGGTAGTGATGTACAATCTTCCACTTCTAAGGATGGATTTTGGCATTGTGACAGGTTTTGGGATGGTTTCTGTCGTAATGGCTCGTTACACATGGGGATGATTCTTGCTTGCTGGTTTTCCTCCTGTTCCTCCCCTTCCCCCCTAGCATTGACATCAGGTGAGAGAACTAAAGAGAGACAAGGGTGATGTTCCTGAGAGAACCCGGATATAAGTTGATCAATGTGCCTGCTCCAGAGGAGACCATCCTCTGTTTGTACCCTGTAAGAACGAGGGCCTGTGATCTGAGTTATTTCAGCAGGAATCCACAAAGGTTCACCTATGAGGTTCTTAGCATAAACAGAATCACCCACACTGAATGTACAAACTTTGGAAGTGGAATCCAGTGGTGCGTTGGGTGCATAAGTGGGATGAAGGCGGTCAAGGGAAGACCTAAGTTTCCTACCCATCAACAACTCTGCTGGGGATAAGTTATTAGATGGGCTAGGAGTGATGTGCTGAACACTAAGAAGTTTTTCAACCTTCTCAGTGATGTCCCCAGGCCCCAGTTGCTGAAGCTTCTCTTTGGTAAAACGCATGCGTTCAGCCCGCCATTAGTCAAGGGTGCCCAGGGGCAGTGAGGGCATGTCTGATACCCTGTTGTGCCAGATAGGATTCAAAGAGGTTAGATGTAAATTGAGGGCCATTGTCAGAGACAAGAACATCAGGTAACCCGTGGGTTACAAACAGTTTTCTAAGCTGCTTGATGACAGCCTCAGTTGTGGTAGATGTCATGGGAAACACTTCTAGCCATTTGGAATATGCATCTACTATAATAAGAAAGGTATGCCCTCTAGTAGGACCTGCAAAATCAATGTGAATCCTAGACCAAGGGAACCTTGGACATTCCCATTCCTGTGTGGGGGCGTGAGATGGTGCAGGCCTGACAAACTGGCAATTGGGACAAGATGCAACCCAGTTTTCAACCATTTTGTCAATACCTGGCCACCATACATAACTCCTGGCCAATCCCTTCATCCTTACAATACCTGGATAACCCTCATGTAACATTTCCAAAACCTCTTTTTGCAGTTTTGTAGGAATAACCACCCTGTTACCCCACAAAATACATCCTCTTAATACAGATAATTCAGTTTGCCTGGACTTAAAAGCTTGGGCATGGTGAGGTAGATCTTGAAGAGGCCAACCTTTCTTAATCCAGCCTATAACAGGAGCCAACACAGTGTCTTTGGCAGTCTCTCTGGCAATTTCAGCAGCATGAACTGGAAGCTTAGCAACAGTTTCTAGGAAAAAGGTGTGTGTTTCAGGTTCAAAGTCCTCCTTGTGGCAAGGAAGTGGGCAATGACTCAGTGCATCAGCATGTCCAATGTCCTTGCCAGGCCTGTGAATCAGTTTGTATGAATAAGCTGCAAGAAATTCAGTCCACCTCAGCATTCTTGGTGACAGGATAGTAGGTGTAGGTTTGTCTCCTGCCACAATGCCTAACAAAGGTTTATGATCTGTAACAATGGTAAATGTCCTACCATACAGATATTCATGAAATTTCTTAACAGCTGCAACAACTGCCAATGCCTCTTTGTCCAGTTGGCTGTAGTTCCTGTCTGCTTTGGTCAAAGTGCGAGAGTAAAATGCAATAGGGGCTTCTCTCCCACTGGGAAGCCTGTGGCTCAAACCCCCCCCCCCCCCACTCCAAAAGGGGATGCATCACAAGTCAGTACAACAGGCAAATTCTCAGAAAACTGTATCACTACAGCATCAGATGTGATTAATCTTTTAATACTGTTAAATGCTGATTGTTCCTTCCTGCCCCAGACCCAAACTTTCTTATCAAGTAATCTGTGCAAAGGTTCAGCAATGGTTGCCTTTAGAGGTAGGAACATGTGATAAAAGTTAATAAGTCCAAGGAAGGCTTGCAAATCTGTTTTGCATTTAGGTTTAAGGGCTTCTTTGATTGTTTTAACCTTGGCATCAGTGGGGTGGATGCCATGCTTGTCAATCATGTAGCCCAGGAACTCAACCCTGTCTGTCTTGAGTGTGCATTTTTCTTCCTTGACTTTTAACCCCGCTTTCCTGAATCTCCTAAGGACTTCTCTGAGTCTTTCTTGTAGCTGAGTGTCATTTTCAGCAGAGATTAACACATCATCAAAGTAAGGCACTACCCCTGGCAGTCCTTGGAGCATTCTTTCCATAAAGCTTTGAAAAATGCCTGGTGCCACGCTGACTCCAAATTGTAACCTTTTACATTTGAAGGCACCTCTATGAGTCACAATGGTTTGGGCCTCTGCAGTGGCATCATCAACTGTTAGTTGTTGATATGCCTGGGCCAAGTCCAATTTGGCAAAGACTGTACCCCTGCCAAGTGAATGTAACAGATGATGCACAACTGGAACTGGATATGCGCTCTGCTGCAGCGCATGGTTCAGTGTCCCCTTATAGTCTCCACAAATTCTTACTGACCCATCAGCCTTGACTGGTGTGACTATGGATGTCTCCTACCTGGAGTGGTCAGTGGGCTCTAAAACCCCTTGAGCAATTAACTTGTCTAATTGTGCATCAATTTTTCCTTTAAAGCAAATGGAACCCTCCTGGGCTTTAAACGAATTGGGGGCACCTTGGGGTCTAGATTGAAAGTGATAGGGGTCCTCATATACTTGCCCAATCCTTCGCTGAAGACCTCTGGAAACTCAGACTTCAAGGCCTCCTCCCATTCAAAGTTGCTCACGTGATTGATGCCAGTCACCTCGATGCCTAGTGGATTGAACCACTCAAGTCCCAGCAAGCTTGGGCGATCCTTGTCCATGATGGTCAGGGGCAAACGTTTGGTGTGGCCTTTAAACTTCACGTTGAAATCTCTTGCTCCAACTACTGGAATCTTGTTCCCTTGGTAAGTCTTTAAGAGTCAGTGCTTGCTTCTGGAAATGTTTCTTCTGAATGTTGGAAGTAGCCTGTGAATAGTGTCCCATGACACCATAGATAAATAGGAGCCTGAGTCCACTTCCATTTGGCAAGGCCTTCCTTCAATGGATACCTTCACATGTACTTTTCTGCTTCTCAAGGGTGAAGAATGACCAATGGTAATTGTATGATGAGTTTCATTCTTTCCATTTGCTTCTGAGTTGCGCCCCATCTTTTCAATGAAGTTGTTGGGCTTGAAATCCTTTTCAGGGAATTTCTTCCTACTAGGTTGAGTTCTGGATGATTTGCAGACTCTTGCTAGGTGACCCCTTTTCTCACAACGTAGGCAGATGGTGTCTAAAAACTTGCATTCAGTGGGGGGGTGGCCCCTCCCACAGCCTCTGCAATAAAATTCTTGCCTCTTTTTTCCAGGGTCTTTCCTTTTCTTCTCCATTCTGAGTCTAAAAATGCCTTCTTCCACCTTACTGCAATCTGAATCAGAGTCTATTTGCTCGCAATGGGTTGTTGTGGATTTTTCCACATCAGAATGGCTTGAGGCCTTGTTAATCTTTTTCATGGCCGCTGCTGAGGACTTGGTGGCTTCCGCTGAAACAGCTTTTTCTATGGCCTCCTTAAACATGATCTTAGGTTTCATTAACAGTTTGCTTTGTAAGACCTTATCTTTGAGGCCTAGAACAAACCGATCACACATGGCCTCTTCTAAGTTGGTAAAGTCACAAGCACCCCCAATGTCCCTTAAACTTGCCACAAAGTCGTTAACATTTTCGCTTTCCCCTTGATCCTGATGGTAAAACTCGTGTCTCTTAATGAGGCACAACACTTGTGGGGCGTAATGGGCTCTTAAAAGCTTTTCCAAATCAGGCCATTCCATTACCTTCAAGTCTGCAGCTCCCACCAATGTCTTCGCCATCTTGAAGACTGCCGGACTGCCGTGCGTGAGAAATACCGCCCTCTTCCGCTTCTCAGGGATATCGGCGAGGTCGTTTCCTTCCAAGTACATCTGGAAGCGATCCACATACGATTCCCAGTCTTCCGCCACTGGATCGAACGGGGCTGGGGGGGGGGTGTTCAGCGCAGCCATCTCGCTCTTCTGCTTGTCTTCCACGTTGTCTCTTCTTCAGGGCAATCCCATCCTCGTCGCCAGTGTTAAGTTTGCATGAAGAGTCAGATGCGAAGAGCTTCAGTGAAAAGTTTATTAAGTGACTACAGCTCGAATGGACCTGAGTTGGTTGTGCTACGGCTGCTTCTTATAGCCAACAGCCATAGTTGCCAGCCAATGGGAGTGCAGGGTTTTTCCGCACTATTTAAACCAATCCCATTTAACATTTTACAAGAACAGTTCAAATAAACCAATAACATTTAAACCTACATACATAACATGAACAACAAGAAAGACCTGAAAATAAAAATAGAATTATTTACACCAAATAAAGGTTGATGGTTTCTTTAGGACAATGAGTTGCATATTTTTGAAATGTGATTTGAGCATATCACGTATAAGAAAAAAATCAGTACATTTGGCAAGGTTGAGAGAAGTGAGAAAAGAGAGAGGGAGACACCGGATATACTGGATGGATGAATCTGATTGTCTACTTATGTGAAAGACAACATGAGAAAGATACTTTATCTAAATGGAATTTAAATTATATGCATGGTTGTTCTGCTAGTTAAATATTTCTAGGCCAATCATTTAGCTTAAGTGAACTTATTGTAATGGAAAAAAATATGCTAAACAAAATTAAAATGTATATTACTGTAATAAAAATTTCTGTAGCCATTATTTATAGGATTCTGGCACTCTGGTATCATGTGATATTGTATTTATGTGACATTCATAATTAATATGGAAAAATAGGTGAAGATATATAACAATGAATTTCTTTTATAATGAAAGAGACATACTTCAGCTAGCTACTAAGAATAAAACGAACAAAGAGAAATAGGGCAGCTATTTTCAAAGTATTATTCTGAACCCTTAAGTTTTTTTTAAATGTGGTCTTCCAAATTCTTTCACAAAATCTGTGGCAGAGCAAATGTTTGTCCAGTTTTTCTGAAGTTCTCAAAGGGAAAGGAGGCATTTTACCACAATTTCTTAAGGACAGGATTATGTCTTTACTTAAATAAAAGATGGGAAGCTGAGGAGACTGTTAGCACATGGCCTTGGAAACCTTGCTGCTAAATAAGAGCAACAGGAAGAAAGAAATCACATTCCATCCATATCTCTAAATTTATCTTCTGAGAAATTATGAGTGAATTTCTAAAGCCAATCATTTTTCATCATATTGTATAAGAACTGTTATAAAGAAACCCCTAGGCTTTGTCTATTGCTGCTTGTTTCAGAATTTCTCGGCCTAACACTTGTTGCATCCATACATTTTACCCAATGCAACTTCTCCTCTATCTGATTAATTCAGTTCTTCAAAGCCATCTGCTAATGGCTGTGAAGCTCTTGGCTAGCTCTTTGTTTTCTACTTGCCCCAGCTCAATCATGAATCATCCATCATTTCTTATAATAGTAAGTGAGAAAGACCTTTGAAGGCCTGGCCCAGAGATGCTACACTGGGAAAGGTCAGATAAGAGGCAGCATAAACTGCAGCTGGATAGTGAGTAGGGCAAGAGAATCAGAAGATATGCTCCCTAGTTTCTTGGCCTGTAAAGGAGATGAGAGGAGAATGTAGCTTTACAATAAAATAGAATTAGCTCATCTTCCACAAATTCTTTACCTTTATAAGAAGCTCTGGGATGGCATGGGCAGAGAATTGAAAAGTAGAAAATGACTTTTGTAAGATCTACCTCTACTCATTGTATCATCAGAGCTAAACACTATGACATTTTACCAGTGTGCTGTGAAGGAGCCCATGCAGATGAAAAGAGAGAAATCCATCATAACATTTCCTCCTATCCAAATAGGAATGTCAATGATTTTAATGCTTCTGGAAAGAGGAGGTAAAATGAAACTGTCTTTTTCAATATGTTTTAAAAAAACTTTTTCAATATGATACAATATCAACTGTTTATTGATTTAATTAAATATCTTCATTTGGGATCTGAACTGATTCTGGGGAAACATATTAGGCTGCACATGGCTTCTATTGCAGATACCTGGCCCCCAACATATTTACTTATTCAGCCTCTCATTAATTGTAAATTAATTAATTAATTAATTTACATATCTTCCATTTATCTCACCATAAACATATGCATTTAATCTTTTGGCCTTATTTGACCAGTAATCACTGACTGAATGTGTTGCAAGTCATTTCTAAAGTATTTAAATATCTCTTTCAATGTTCTGATTCAAATAATAAATAAATGGATCATAGATAAAGCTTTATTCCATTGCAATAGTACTTTTTATGAAGAACATTTAGATTTAAGCTGGAGGTTGCACATCTTGAGCATAGTTTATAAATAGCTTGAAATTCCTTTTTAGCCATTTCGGCCTGATAAATCATGGGTGCAGAGGTGAACATAATAAACACTTTTAAGAGTTCTATATTGTTATATCTATAAATAAGGTTCTTCTGGAGGTGAGGATGAGGTAGGAAAAATTGAAAACAACAAAAGCAGATTCTGAAGAGTTGATCTTAAGGTTGGCTTTCTGAACTCTTTCTGGTGTGCTAGTAATAGCCTCACGAACAGAAGCTCCCTTGTTTTCTTCAGTGTCACAAGATAATGTATTTGTTCAAAGTAGAACTGAATACAAAATGGGCAAACTTCCACATGCATACCTTTGTGTGTTCAATGGAATCCTGTTGAGCTTTCTGTTATGTATGTAGGTTTAAATGTTATTGGTTTATTTTGAACTGTTCTTGTAAAATGTCAAATGGGATTGGTTTAAATAGTGCAGGAAAAACCCTGCACTCCCATTGGCTGGCAACCACTGCTGGCTATAAGAAGCAGCCGTAGCCCAGCCAGGTCGGGTCCATTCGAGCTGTAGTCACTTAATAAATTCACTGAAGCTCTTTGCGTCTGACTCTTCATGCAAACTTAACACTTTCTATCTTGGTCTAGATAAAGACAGCCCTGCTGAGTATCTTGAAAGATCACAATGCTGTTTTAAATGTCACCTTTATTTTAAATTTCCCAAGTTTGTATCATGTTCTCAGACTCTGAGAGCAGATGTTAGTATTGCTCTTCTGTGGAATGAGAACAAATAATGGCGGTTTCTAGCTACTAAAGCAATTTTGTTTATCTAATTAAAAAAAGAGAGCCAAAGTAACAAATTAAAATGATGGCTCCATTTTGGAAGGAACAGACAGAAAAATATGTGAGGAAAGAAATCTCAAACAAATTTAAGTTTAACCAGGCATCATGCCATGAATTGGTTTATAGGGGGCTCAACATTCAAGGAGAACCAGGAAAGTTACACAGACAACTCCTGTCTTCTCAAAGATCATTAACAAACACAACCAATGCCATTTCAATACTACAATTTAGACTGAAACCTGATTCATATGTATATGAACCACAGGAAAGAGTCATTGGCAAGTTTGGGGTTAATTGTAATTAAAATGCTAATGATATCCAGTGACATGTCTTTCTTGTGAGTTCAGGGCCCACAGAGGCTCTCTAAATTATAGGCTTTGGTATGGGAGAAGAAAATGAAACCAAACATAGACAAGATAGAGTCATTGCTGATTCTGGAGATTGCAGTGTTTCATGCTCTGGTAACTTCAAATTTGTAATGAACTCTTATAATGAATTCTTAGTGAGATGAGGCTTGCAGATAGTCCAGAAATTGCAGGTGGGCAGATATTGAGCGATACCCCTTAGAATTCTTTGAATCATTCTTGTATTGAAGCAGTTATCTTGTTTTTAAATGCCAGGCATGTGTCAAACCAAATGTTCCATAAACATAACATTCCAAATAATCTGTGAGCATTCTTTCCTTTTCTAAACTATATTGATCTGGTTATTCTGCAAATGATCCAGTTATTTTCCAGAAGTTATTCCTTTGAATTCCTTTGAAGATTTTGGTGCTGTAACATTCAGAAGGAAATATAGTTCCACTATTGACAAAACAGCTGGATTATCATGATCTGAAGGAGGAACAAAGTATTTCAGAATATTATGTTTTGCGCAGATTTTCTTCGAGGACCAACTCAAGGCACAAATTAGTCACAAGATACTTGTAATATTCCCCATTCGCTTATACTCCATCCAATACCCTCTAGAAATCATAGAAATTGAATTACATAGCATATACTCTCTGGGCAATGTACAAATCAATTTAAACATATTTAAAACATAAAAAATAAAAGAACTATATAAACCATAATGAACAGGGATATTAATAATAAAATGTGTAGCATAAACCACAACAAAAAAGTAACCATAAAGAAATATCAATAAGCTCTAACATCTTTTAAATACATAGGACAATTTTTAAAAAAGTTTTGCTTCCTGAAAAACTTTTGATGTTATGATAGACCCTTTCAAACTGAACACAAATATAATTTCAGAATGATTGTGTGATGTAGGAATCCTGACAAATATTAAATTAACTTTTAATGACTATAATGTATTTAACTGAATAGCCTTCCTTACATGCTGCATGAGTTCAACAGGACTAAAAGCATTTTGCTGCTGGTTTTCATTTGTTCTCACTGTCTGATACATCTCACTGTAGTGTCCAAGAATAGTTAGCCCACTGATGGATTCCAGTTGCCCTGATATCATTTTTTCACTATAACAATGTTCCAGTGAAATCTTTCACTATGTTAGTCACTATGATTTTTGAGAAAGAAGTCCAAGTGCAAATGCAGAAAATGAATCTTCAGTGACATGTTGCACTTCATGGTGTTGCATGCTGCATGAAATTTGTCAACCAGCTGAATGTAGCTTATGGCTCTCTAACTGCCAAGAAAATTCTAAACATCCTTGAATGCTTTCCAGGTGATTTTCTCTGGCCCCACTAACAGATCTTTGAATGGCTTGTCATAGATGAGCATCTGATCTGTGGACCAACAAATGTGCCTTTCTTAATCTCTTTCTTCCATTTTTGAATTACAGAAGTCATAAAAGGTTAAAAGTGAAAGCAAAAGCAGATATCTGCCTGCATTTAGAATTTGTTGCCTTTGAAGCTTCCTCATTAACAGTTCACTGAAAATATGTTTTGCTTTGCACCAACTTCAGTTATTTCTGCTATTTTATCAGTGCAGAAGGTGCAGGATCTGCTCTCAGCACTGGTAGCCAGGAATTCATGTTCATACTTCTTACAGAAATTTTGGCAAAACATTGAAGTATGGTTCTTATATAAATCAAATTGGGGGAAAAAATCCAGTAAAGCAACTTTATAAATTCTAGAGGGCATTAAGATTCATGTAGTAAAGTTCTTTGGGAATAATGAAACAAATTAAAATCAGTCCAAATGCAATGACAGATGCGGTCCAGAAGCAAACTAACAAATATTTTTAATTGAAATTCAGCTAGCAAATATGCAAACTATAATTTGTGGAGAAAATTGAGAGACAGCTGGAAGTGCCTACAAGAAACGTTTGCTTGGAAAAATTGAATTATGTCAGTTTGATAAACATGCTTCAGCCCAGTAGTTTTAAATTTGTAAATAAACTTTAAAATTATTGAAGTAGATTTCATAGAAATGTCTTTAAAACTCAAATAAACCCTTCTCTCCAAAAACATGAAATGTCTTGAAAGCCGTAGAATGAATAGAAGATGGATATTAATGGTAAATTTCGTCTTCCAACATTAGAGTCCTCAAATCTAGGAATCTAAGAATGTTTTGCTCTACAAACAGTATCTCAGGAAACATAAGATTGCATAGTTTAAGATCTGTCCCTCAGTGCTTATGTTCACTGGCAAGGTAACTTTTTTTCAAGGCAAAATTGTTTTTTTTCCTTCTATCCATTCTTCCATGCATATAAGAAAATGTAATCGACACAGGTTTAGAGACTTTGAAGAGTACAGTAGTACATAATCAGAAGAGGGTTCAGAAGGATAACTCTGACATACTTTTGTATTGCTAGGCAATAATGCTATTCAAGTGAGTTATTGAATTCAGTGAAGAAAGCTCACAGGTAGGTATAATACTTACAACCTATTCTAAAATGGGCTAAAATGTGTTTTCACTGCAATGATGTGCTTTTTCTCCGAAAGCCATCACTCTGCTAAACAAATAATTGCCTCAACACTGTTCAACTATTACAAAGTCTGCACTACTAATCTTCTCATCACTCCTTATCACCCATCCCCCCTCACTTGTAACTGTATGACTGTAACTTTGTCGCTTGTATCCTTACAATTTTTATTGACTGTTTCCTAGTATGATTTGATTGCTTATTGTACCCTATGACTATCGTTAAGTGTCATACCTTATGATTATCGACTCCTGATGAATGTATCTTTCTTTTATGTGTACTGAGAGTATTTACACCAAGTCAAATTTATTTATTTTATTTATTTATTTGGATTTCTAGGCCACCCCATCTCCCGAAGGACTCGGGGCGGCGTACAACCATATAAAAATACAAATATCACAACAGTTAAAAACTAACTAGAAACCCAATCAAATTAAAATCATAAGACAAATCGTTAAAACTCCCATTTCCCCCCCCCCTCAGTCAAGGTTGACCAGTTGGAATAACCATGTCTTCAAGCCACGACAGAAGGAGCAGAGGTCAGGGGCCGTCTGAAGCTCAGGGGGCAGTTGGTTCCATAGAGTGGCCCTACCCCTGGGTTTTGCCAGCCAATGTTGTCTGGCTGAAGGTACCCCAAGGAGGCCCTGTCTGTGAGAGCACATGGGATGTTGGAAGGCCATTGCTGGCAGCAGGGTCTCCTGCAAGTACCCCAGTCCTAAGCCATGAAGGGCTTTGTAGGTTAATACCAACACCTTGAATCTCACCCGGAGGGCAACCGGTAACAAATGCAGCTCATGCAGGAGGAGTGTAACATGGGAGTATCGGGACAGTCCCATCACAACCCGCGCCGCCACATTCTGGACCAGTTGAAGCCTCCAGGTGGTCCTCAAGGGCAGCCCCATGTAAAGAGCATTGCAGTAGTCCAGCCGGGAAGTAACAAGCGCATGAGTGACCGTACATAGGGCATCTCAATCCAGATAGGGGTGCAACTGGCACAGCAGGTGAACCTGGGCAAATGCGCCCCCTGGCCACGGCTCCCACCTGTTCCTCCAAACTGAGCCATGCATCCAGGAGGACACCCAAGTTGCGGGCCCTATCTACGGGGGGCAACACCTCTCCCCCATATTTAAAGATGGAATATCCTCACTGGAATGAGATGCCGGTACATACAGCCACCCAGTCTTGGCTGGGTTGAGTCGGAGCCTGTTCCTCCCCATCCAGGCCTGCACCACCTCCAGGCATCGGGACATCATGTCGAGGGAGTCACTGGGCTGGTTCAGGGTGGAGATAAAAAGCTGGGTATCATCAGCATATTGATGGTACCTCACCCCAAAACCACGGATGATCTCACCCAGCGGCTTCATATAGATGTTGAACAGGAGGAGTGAGAGAACCGACCCCTGAGGCATCCCACAAAGGAGGGGTCTCAGGGTCAATCTCTGCCCCTTGTCAACACCATCTGTGTCCAGCCCAAGAGGTAGGAGGAGAACCACCGCAAAATGGTGCTCCCCACTCCCAACCCCCCAAGACGTTGCAGTAGGATACCCTGGTTGATGGTATCAAAAGCCGCCAAGAGATCTAACAGGACTAGGACAGAGGAATAACCCTGTCCCATGCCCTCCAGAGATCAACCACCAGTGCAACCAACGCCATCTCCATGCTGTACCCAGGCCTAAAGCCTGATTGGTGAGGGTCTAGATAGTCGGTTTCCTCCAGGAACACAGGAAGCTGTTGGGCTACCATGCTCTCAACAACCTTCGCAACAAAGGAAAGGTTGGAGACTGGACGAAAGTTGTTTAAATTAGCTGGGTCCAAGGCAGGCTTCTTGAGGAGGGGCCTCACCTTCAAGGCAGGGGGGGGGAAGAATCCCTCACTCAAAGAAGCATTAATTACTGCCTGGAGCCAGCCTCGTGTAACCTCCTGGGCGGCATAAACCAGCCAGGAGGGACATGGGTCCAATAAACACGTGGCAGCACTCAGCCTCCCCATGATCCTGTCCACCTCATTTGGAGTCACAGGATTAAACTCCTCCCAGATAACATCCCCAAGACCCGCCACATCACTCCCATCAGACTCTGACCCATCGGAGTCCAAGCCGGTCTGGATCCGAGCGATCTTGTCCATCAGATGTTGACTAAACTCCTCGGCATGTCCCTGTAGTGGGTCCTCTCCCTCCCTCTGATTAAGGAGGGAGCGGGTGACTCTGAACAGGGCGGCCAGGCGATTATCTGCAGACACGATGAGAGCAGAGAAGTGAGCATTATTATTATTATTATTAATTGGATTTCTAAGCGCCCCATCTCCCGAAGAACTCGGGGCGGTGTACAGTCATAAAATAATACAATATACAATTAAAAAGAAATTAGATAAGAAACCCAATTAAGAGATAAAAATGATAAAACAATCAATTAAAACTCCCATCCCCTCAGCCCATGTCAGCGAGTTGGAACAGCCAGGTTTTTAAGCCCCAACGGAAAGAGCGGAGGTGAGGGGCCACCCGAAGCTCCAGGGGGAGTTGGTTCCATAGGGTGGGTGCTCCCATAGAGAAGGCCCTACCCCTAGGGGTTGCCAGCCGACATTGTCTGGCTGACGGAACCTCAAGGAGGCCCTGTCTGTGAGAGCGCACGGGACAATGGGAAACAGTTGCTGGCAGCAGGGTCTCCCGTAAGTATCCTGGTCCTAAGCCATGAAGGACTTTATAGGTCAGCACCAGCACCTTGAATCTCATTCCTTGTGTGTCCAATCACACTTGGCCAATAAAGTATTCTATCATCTGTCTATCTATCTATCTATCTATCTATCTATCTATCTATCTATCTATCTATCTATCTTTGGAGGCTAGATGCTCAAGTATTTCTGTGCATATTTTCTATTATTTCCTCCCCAAAGTGCTGAATTTACTTGTGTGATAAACATAAAGACATCCTCAGTGTTATTATCTGAGACTATGTCTTTAGAATTTTGAACAATGACGTGTTAAAATATGTTGCACAAGGGAGTATGCTTTTAGCTCCAAATAGTATGTTCTCCTGTTGACAGTATGTCTAAGAGGGCTTCTTAAACGTTGACAGATTGTAAATGTGTGACAAATGAAAATGATTTATGACTGTAGTTGTGAGAATAGTTGCCTTTATAAAATTGCAAATTGGACCTCTGCCACAGCAGACTGAATGCTAGATTTTTTTAAACATAATCTTACCATACCTATGTTGAAACTAAGGCTGTAATATTTTCACAGTCATCTCATAAAACAATAACCGTACCAAGAAGAAACTTGATATTAGTTCCATCAGGCCAAAATAATTTTAGACTTGATTTTCCCCCCTTAACAATTTGTGATACAAGACCTAGAGCAGCTATTGAAAAATAAGTTCATGTTTTATTAGAGATAATAAAATCCCACCTCTGGTTTTAAGCCTGCTTCTATACTACTAGTTATTAATATATCATTAAAGAAAAAATAAACAGTGAAAAAAACACTCCTAATTATTCCCAAGATTATAATTATATTTACAAACATA
This sequence comes from Naja naja, assembly GCA_009733165.1. Taxonomy (NCBI): domain Eukaryota; kingdom Metazoa; phylum Chordata; class Lepidosauria; order Squamata; family Elapidae; genus Naja; species Naja naja. Next base: position 177,103,942 of record CM019150.1, read on the forward strand.
ATGTAAGAAAGGTTTGTTGATTCAAAAATGTATTTATTTTTAATGAAAAAATGCATAGATATATATTTTACAAAAGCTATAGGGGAAGGGAAGGAAACAGCCCTTTCATTCTGGTCTGTGGTTGAGGGTGGTGATTCTGTGATTTTATTTGTATAGGCTGAAGATTGTGTAAGGCAGGGGTGTCAAACTCGATTTCATTGAGGGTTGCTTCAGGGTTGTGTTTCACCTTGGGGCGCTAGGGTGGGAGTGGCCAGGATGGGCACGACAAGCTCCGTTTTCTCTGGCAGAGGATTGCAGGAGGCCGTCGCAGCCAAAAACAGAGCCCTCCTGAGCTCCATTTTTGCTGGCAGAGGCACTGCAGGCTGGTGCTTTGCTGTTTCCAAGTTGGCACCGCGGGTCAGATCTAAGCATCCCATGGGCCAGATCCAGCCTTTGGGCCAGATCCAGCCTTCAGGTATAAGGTGGATTTATCAAGTTCCTGAAATGGGGTCCCTATCTTTGTTTTTTTCTTTAATGTATATTTCCACATACAGGAGTTAATCTATGGTGGCCAAAAAAAAAATCAGGATTCTGATAGCACATTTTCCATATATTAAATTTTATTAAAAAGCATGAGTTTATACTTTTTAAACTATATGCTCAGTTGCTAATGCAAAGAATACTGTTTTTGAGTGGGCATGCATGAATTAATTCTCTTTATGAAATGAATAGGGATGCATTCTGTGGCAAAAGGATGCACTCCTTACATCCTTCAAACAGAGATAAATATTCCTCCCTTCAACTATGCAGGCTTTTGTTTTAGATCCAACTCATTTCAAGCTCTTCTGTGATTTAATTCACTTGCTGCTGTGTAGTCACTAGAAACTACCAAAATTCCTTGAAAAAAAAAATTGTATTGAAAACTAATTTATGAACTGTATCATTCTCATGTTGTTTGGAGGACTGAGATATATTACTTGTGTTTAGGTATTGTAGAGTGAGAAATATTGCACATGTCAAGCTTGATCAGTCATGCTACATTATGCCTGCCTTAACTGTCATAGCAGTAATGTCACAAGTTATCATGTCGCTACAGTAATTTACAGTAGCTCAGAGCTTTGTATGGTTTGATTAGCTGCTCAGTGTGGAGTCGGTAGCCCCTCCTCTGGCTTTAACCTGAACCAGAGTTTTTCTAAAGACAAAGTGATCTTGATGTGAATTACCTTCCACTCTGAAAGTCATTTGCTTAGAAAAGTGCATTGGATACTTTTCTGAACAGGAAATGCATGCAGATACATAATCTTAATTCCTATTTAAAACCTTAATTCCTTTTTTTTGAACTATTACCATCTGGCAGATGGTACAGAATAATAAAAACAAGGACAAATAGGCTGAAAAACAGCTTCTATCCCAGGCAGTAGCTCTTTTGAATTCTGCTGTATAGTGCAGTATTGGTACAGTGTTGGGGGCTTTCGGTTCGATGTGTGGAGAGTGAAGGATGTGTGTTTGTGTTTATTTTCATGGTCATGATGTGCACTGAAGATGGTGTTTGATTTCATTGTACTAGGTGCAATGACAATAAAGTAAACTAAACTGAACTAAAAGAGGAGGAGGAGGAAGAAGAAGAAGAAGAGGAGGAGGAAACTAGGAGGAGAAGAAAAAATAAAAATAATTCGAGAGAAAAATGGAACCCAACAATTACATTGACATTTTAAAAATGGTGAAAACCAAACAAACAAATTTTTAAGAGTAGTTCTATTTTAAGCAACTGCTGGAAAAATAACATGTTAAAACTCTTTGCAAACTATGTCCCAAAAGCATGTGATCTTTATTTACTTTGTTAATGGAATTGAAATAAGGAAAAGATAATAGAAACTGATTATGAAATAACATTTCTAATATTAAGATTTTTAAAAATGATGTATTAATAATGCTTTTAAATAATTTGACCAATTCTGTTGAGATATTTATAAATTAAATGGTGTAGTTGCAACTTTCTTTCAGAAAACATTCTACCGCTGACAAATGGCACAATAGGATCAGATTAAACTTGTTTTGTAAGTTATCTTACAATATCCACAGTTTTTTTCACCAGGCCAGGCATGCAGAATGAGATTGTATTAGCTACAGAATTTTTTTTTAAATTTAGCTGTACTATTTTTCTATTTCTGAAAGTTAGATAAGTTAGCCATAATAATTTCAAATTAGCAGTGAAGTCGGTTGAATATTTTAGAAATGGCACTTAAGAAAAAAGTTTTATTGTAAGCAGATAGAACTAATTTTTAAAGTATGGTATTGTGGCATTCACAGGATAAAAAAGGAAATCATTCCTCCATAACATTTTCCCACTTCTGACATAAGGAATGATGTAATATCTAATAGAGATCCTGAAAAGTAGGGCCAATAACAACAATATTTTGCTACTTTACATCAGTATAAGACTCTCATATAGCTTCTGAGATGGGAACAAAGTATACTTTCTATAATTATGCTGCACATTACATGGAAAGTTAGAGCATAATGAAAAGATTCTGATATATGAGTCACTTCAGTAAACAGCTGTCAACTTATTTCTGAAAAGCAGAATATGAGGTCCTGCTAAATCTTGAAATGTTCCTTTGTATAGAGTTATCTGTTGAAATCAATGTACAATGATTCTGTCTTTGGTGAAGGTGTTTAGTGCAGCAAGTAGACGAATAGATTTTCTCTATTATCAACATAAATAACCAGGTAAGTTATTGAGTAGTGTTGGCAAGGATTTTGTGCTCCTGTGTGGATTATTTTAGACTAAATTGCTGAATGTTTATAATCAAGGAAACATCTATAATCTGCCCCTGTGATTGCTTTTCTTTCTCAGGCCACTATGCCAATGCACTGAAAATAACCTGGGTCCAAAGAAAAAGCTAGAAAATGAACTCACTGGAATGGTGGGACTAAACCAGTTATTCGTTCTGAATGTTGTTGTCCTCATAATCAGGGATCAATGAATAAGAGGGACTGGGGAATCAGGTTGGCATGTGAGGAAAAACACAAAGAATGAGCAACTCTGGCAGCACTTGCGGCTTTCCTTCAAATCCAGAATAATTTGTAGCCTATGCCATGGCTCTGTTTTCTTATTAAAATGCATGAGGTTCAAGCCATGTGAAAACTGCAGGTTCAGTTAGAGCTGCAACAGTTGCTTTAATAGGCCTCTGTGAGACTGCTTATATTTGCTTTTGATTCAGAGCTTTGGAGGAGCCTGCAGAAGACTGTCGAGGGGTGCACAGCAGAGCAAAGGAAAACAAAGTCATTTATTTCCACTTTTCAAAGCAAGAGAGCTTCATAAAACAGGTTCAGAACATGCTTTGCTTAAACATTCCTTGAAGAGAAGTTTTTCTTCAAAAATTTACATATCCCTACCTATTAATGCTAAATGTGAATCAACTAAATTCATTAATCCAAAACAGGCATGCGTAAGTAAGAGGTCTACTGAGAAGAGAGAATCAAATGTTCATATCTAGATTCTTGTCTCTATTTATGTGTGTGTGTGTGTGTGTGTGTGTGTGTGTGTGTGCAGGTCTTGGTGTATTCGGATCTTATCCCATGTAAGATTGAGAGTATCTTGGTGACGTTTCAATGAGATCCCACTTGCCATCTTTAGGCTGGTGTTTTCGGCTTTGTGCCTGTGCCAGCACAAAGCCGAAAACACAAGCACAAAGCCGAAAACACCAGCCTGAAGATGGCGAGTGGGATCTCTTCGAAACATCACCAAGATGCTCTCAATCTTACATGGGATAAGACCCGAATACACCAAGACCTACATACCTTTACCCGTGAAAATCTACGAAAACAAATTATATATATATATATATATATATATATATATATATATATATATATATATAATAACATTGTTTTATACAATATGCCTAAAAACAAAGTATGTATTGTGGCATATAAGATAAAGAGGAATTTTTATAATATTTGCTTTGCCTTAAAAGTTAATGCTGAATTTTCTTATGTCTGTTTCCTATTGTGAACTATGCTAATTTTAATTGCCAATGTCTAACATTCATGATAGCCCACTCTTCTATGAGACTGATTAGCTAGTGTACAAAGATTTCTCCAGAAAATTGTTTTTTTCTCACTGAGCTTCCCTAAAGCGACACCCTTTACAGCTCCTAATTTACATGGTAATAAGTTGCAGAGAAAAAAAAGCACAAAGGCCATTCTATGCAGTCACAATTGCAAAAGCTAATTGAATAAACTCATTATACTGGCATTTAGGTCCTTAGCAGATATATTGTATAATTTTTGTATTGTACCCAACATTATAAGAAGCATATTCCCAAACAAAACTACTAATAGTTTTCTCCAAGCAAGCTAGTAGAAGGTCTGCTTTGGTGTGGAGAAAGGAATGCCTTGTGTCCAGTGGTGGGATTCAAAATTTTTTACTACCGGTTCTGTGGGCATGGCTTGGTGGGTGTGGCGTGGCTTGATGGGTGTGACAGGGAAAGGATACTGTAAAATCTCCATTCTTACTGCACTCCTGGGGAAAGGTTACTGCAAAATCCCATTCTCTCCCCACCCCACTAACCTGCTTTCCAGCTCCGTTCTCCTGTGCTGGGCAAGAAAAGAAGACCCAGCTGATTAGCTGGGACTCTGGGAGGCAGAGAATAGATGGGGGTGGGACCAGTCAGAGGTGGTATTTGCTGGTTCTCTGAACTACTCAAAATTTCCACTACCGGTTCTCCAGAACTGGTCAGAACCTGCTGAATACCACCTCTGCTTGTGTCTCTTTCCCTTGTTCTATATCAGGGATGTCAAACTCAAGGCCGGGGGCTGATCCGGGCCACAGGGTGCTTAGATCTGGCCCATGGGGCTGCCCTGGAAAGGACCAGCCTACAGTGCCTCTGCCAGCAAAAATAGAGCTCAGGAGGATGATGTGTGGCCCTCCCAAGCTCCGTTTTAGGCTGTGGCAGCCTCCTGCAACCCTCTGCCAGAGAAATCGGATTTTGGGAGGGCCACCACAGGCAACCCCAACATGAGTGATGTTGAGTTGGCCACGTCCACCCTGGCCACTCCCATTCCGGCCCCCTGAGATCAAGCACAACCCTGAAGCAGCCCTCAATGAAATTGAGTTTGACACCCCTGTTCTAATAAATGATTCACCTGCTGCTGCTTACCATGGTGACAAAATAAAGGGAAGGATTTGAGTCCTTGAAGTACAAAGAAGAACTACAGGGGCCTCCCATACTTAAGCAGGCAGAAGGGTAGGTGGCATTAACCCAGACACTTATAAGGAAAGTGTTCTTGTAACAATCAGCCAATAAACTACCCAGTTCATGGGAACCATCACTTTATTTACTTGTACTTAGTACCAATTTATGTTGAAGCAACAATCTTTACCTATAAAATCCTGCTCCTAAGATATTTATTATTGCTGATATTGTTCGCTTGAGCAGAGGACAGAATAAGTGTAACAACACATGACTAGGTCATCATATGGAACTGTAAAGAAAGGCTTTGGTATCTGAAATGAATATAAATAGTCAGTATTATAAGTTCCATGATTGATTCTACAGTTTTCCACCTTTGCTGCTTCTTAATCAACTTAGCTTTAGTGGAGAGAGATGATAGTTTTAGCTATTTCTGCAATTACTGTTGCAGAATTATAGTGCTTTCTCATTTTTTGAACTCAAACATATTAAGTAACCTGACATTTTGCACCCATATGGTTATTTATTCAATTTTATTAATTGCCAATGTCTGATACATTAAAATGTGAAGAAAAATGAAACGCATAAGGAAACTGCAAACCTTTCCAATCAATAAACTGATCTGTAACATATAAAGTCCATTGTACATGATTTGCTAAATCAAGTTGTCATGGTACTCATATTTTTTCATATTTATATATATATTATGTATGTCATTCAGCCAGATTTTATGCATAAGGCAGGACTAGAACTCATAGACTCCTGGTTTCAAGCCTGGTGCTTTAACCAGTAGATCAAACTGGCATTCTGAAATATAATAAATAAATAAATAATTTAAAATTGCCATATGTTAGATTCAATTGCATGGAAATACACAATTAAGATTCTTCTGAGCAATGCTGTAAGGCTGATATAAATCTATTGGCTGATAAGCTAAGTCACTTTTTTTTACTCAGCAGTTTGTATAGTATGGATATGATATATTTTGACTGATTCCTGTTCATTTCAGGTTTGAGTAAACAAGCAAAAACTATAGATGCTGATACGTGGAGGGTAATGGTAATTCCACAAAATGTCTCCCCAGGAAAAAAAAAAGTGGGGGGGAGAGAGACAGAGGGAGGGAGGGAGGGAAGGAGGGAGGGAGAGAGAGAGAGAATACATTTTTGGAAGAAGAACCTTATTCTTCTAGCTCTTGTCAAGTTTATTGCTTCATTCATCTTTCTTTAAGACTCCTATGAATATAGTAAAGATTAAAGAAATGTGTTTTTCAGAAAGAGGAAACATTTATTTTCAGATAGAAAAGTAACATCAGGTTTGAGAAAAACACACTTAAAAATGAGTCATGCCGGATGAACATTTTTAGAAACACTTTAATATGAAAACTGCCTACTTTGCACTACGTTACATGATGTGGTGGTATGTCAACTGGGGGAAGAGTGTCAAAACATCAAACTTGCAAAGTGGGAAGCCATGTAGCTACAATGCTAACACTTATGTGGTTGTTGTTTTTTACAGTAAGTACTAAACCATAGCCTGACGTCATAGAAATTCAACACTAAAGATTGCATTCTCTGGACTTCATGTTTTCTATCCTGAAGACTCAGGTAAGCATTATGCACCCTGCAGCATAGCCGATGGGTTAAGTCAAGCCCCAAACTAAGCACAAGAGTGAAGTCAATGGAAATAAAACACATTAAAAGCCCAAACAAAGAAGAATCAAAAGCCCCAGTTGGGGTTTAAAAATTCATGCCAATTAGGAAAAAAATAGCACATTATTATCTAAAATATTTTTAATATTAGTAAAATACTCACAGTTACCTAAGACAGGTAGTTCTCAACCACAAAATGAGCCCAAAATGTATGTTGCTATCTGAAAAATTTGTTAAGGGAGTTTTGCCCCATTTTACGACTTTTCTTGTTAAGTGAATCACAGCTCTTAAATTAGTAACCTGGGTGTTAAGTGAATCTGGCTTCCCCATTAACTTTGCTTGTTAGGTCACAAAAGTTGTTCACATGGACTCAGGAAAACTGCAACCGTCATAAATATGAGCCAGTTACCAAGCATCTGAATGTAAGTTACATGACCATGGGAAATGCTGCAATGGTCGTAAGTGAAAAATGGTCATAAGCCACTTTTTTCAGTTCCATTGTAAGTCGAGGACTACCTGAATTAGCAGGAACTTTTACCTTTCTGTCCAGTTATAGAAGAATTCTTTCCCGCTTCACAGCATGGTCTTGTTTTTACTGCTTCCATTTTCTATAAAGAGCAGGCAACTCTCTGGACAATCAGCACCCTTGAATTTTGCCTCATCATAATAATGAGTTAGAAGAAGAGAACAATTTGAAATAAACATAGCCAAAGGTGTTGCTGATAAGGAGAAAACTACTTTAAATGTATAGATTGTCATGCAGCTTATTTTGAATAAACCAAACCCATCCTGAAATTACAGGTTCATACTTTGGGATCCTAGTTGTTTTTGGACTTACTTATGGCAATTGTGAGGTGAGGAGTGTACGTCCTTGACTTACAACCAAACTGAGCCTAACATTTTTATTGCAAAGTTATGTGAATTTTGCTTCATTTTATGACCTTCCTTGCCACGTTTGTTAAGTGGATCACTGCAGTTATTAAATTAGTACAAATGGTTGTTAAGTGAGTTTGGCTTCCCCATTGATTTTGCTTGTCAAAAGGAGATCACATGACCCACAACACTGCAACTGTCATAAATATGAGAAGTTGCCAAATGTCTGAATTTTGATCTCATGACCACAGGGATGTCGCAATGGTTGTTAAGTGTGAAAAATGGTCATAAACCACTTTTTTCAGTGCTGTTGTAACTTTGAATGGTCATTAAATGAATCATTGCAAGTCAAAGACTATCTGTGTTTGCATAAGTACAGCTAGCATGAAACACTCTTGAGCCAAATGGATTTTGTGACATGTCTTAGATATATTACTGCAGCTCATAGGTGACTTTGGAAAAATAAACCATCTTGAATATGCAATATGGAATGTGGCAGCCAGCAATATAAAGCCAGCAGTATAAAGATCTCAGGATACTTTTTATACTGGAAGATTTGCACAGGCTCTGAATTGCATTTTGGGCATGTTTATATGCTGGCACCAACTTTTAGAGCTCTAAATGATGTAGAGCAAAATTAGGGCTGTACATGAAAGAAAACTTGTGTTTTGCTTTCACCATTTGAAGGAGATGCTGGCATCTGGCATCCTTTACTATGCTGAATTATCCAAAGTTATCATTAATGCAATAGCAGGCTTTATGTCTAATACCTTTGGGCCATCCTGCTATTTGCTGCCTGATGATTGCTTGAACTACAGAGGAGACATCTTGCTCTATCTGAAAAGTATCTTGCTAACAGTTTGCAACATTGACTGCCAGAGATGGTATATCTGTACAAGGGCTTAAGTTTATTCTTTCCTTGATGTTGCTTACCATGGGTTACAGAGATTCCAGACAGTGCTCCAGAACATGCTGCCCTTGGACCCACAGCCTACTTTGGTGGTGTTGGGCTATTGTTTACTGCCTAGATTATCTTCACCCCATGCCATATGTTCATGTTGAACTCTGTCCACCAAACCAAGGCTACTATTGCACAGGAAAGGTTTGACTGCCTGTACTTTCAATACTGCCTCCTCTTCTATAGAATGTCCTTAGCTTCAGCCACCAGAGTGTCAATGGGGAGGGAGCATCATTGTTACTCAGATGGAATAGGCATGATTTCAGATCAAGACTCCTGGCAACAGTCATTCTTCCTGTTCTTTAACTAAGACATTGCATTTCCTCTGCTATGTCTCCCAGCTATGGCTTGTTCAATGGTATATAGCTTTGCGAATGTACCTACCTTAGTCTAAACTGAGGATGAATCCTAGAGGGAAGTAGAAAGAAAGTTAAATGCAAGCCTCTTTTACAATTAATAAAAAAAGATTTTACTTCCTGTGTGCACATGCACACACATTCAAAAAGTAATTGAAATGATTAATTTCTCCAAATAAGCAATCAGTTTAGGGGCTAGGTGTGTGAAAAACATATTGGAAATGTTTAGAAAATGTTTACAAAAGAGTGCTGATTTGAAGAGCAAGGGAATCAGAGTGTGCAATCCTTTTTTCTTTTTCTATATAATTAAAACCACAATTAGTTCTACATGAATTTAAAAGTGACTTTCCTTTTCCTTCCTTCCTTCCTTCCTTCCTTCCTTCCTTCCTTCCTTCCTTCCTTCCTTCCTTCCTTCCATCCACCCATCCATTTATTTACCACATTTTATAAGTTTTTAAACATTACTGTATTTTAATTATTGGTTTTCATTTTATTTGAATTAATTTTATGGTCACATTTCATATTTTGCATGTTGAATTGAGGACTTATAAGTTAGATTTCTAGTTTCTCATAACTAGAAAGATAGAATATAAAATGAGTTACTAATATTAAAATAAGACAATTAAGATCAAGAACATCATCCTCTGCAATTATAACTGTCCAGTTTTACGGTGGTTGGTGTTCTCCACTGTCCATCACTGCAGTCTGAAATTTGGGCCCTGCCCTGCAACCATCCTATTCAGAGAATGCCACCCAGATTTTATGGGGCATCCCTTCAATCTCTAAAGAACAGCAACAAATCTTTTAGACCCTGGAATATTTCATACAGTTTAATTTTGTCAATATTTAATATTTATATTACATTTTTGCCCAGTTTATCTTTCTCATCTTGGCTAGCAATGAATTTTTACTCATTTTTATTTGAAATAAAGCCAGTTCAGGACAGATATTTGGCATTGACTCTGTGCTCTATTGTCCACAAAAATCACAAATTCTATTAAGTGTATAAGGCTAGATATCATCTCTACACTTGACTTCCTCCATTATTTATCAATCTGCATAGAATAAGTTACTATACTTGCTTGTTGTCAGTAGAACTTTATTCAAATGGAGAACCCTAAAATCCCCTGAAATCTTACTTGTCCTGACTTTTTAAGCTGCTGTTTCTATATTGTGGATTGTCTACTTTTATTTCTTTAATATGCCTTTCAATGCTTGCTTTCTTTTGCCTGCATTTTTTCTTGTAACTGGAAATGTTATACTTCCTTGGTTAAAGTACAGTGACAAGATTTTTTCCAATGCTGCCCCTTCATTGAGGCTATTTAATATATTCTCAGATAGCTTTTTAGCTTTCAGTGAACAAATATTCCTTTTTTATTTTGAGCTCTGATGCATTCAGTGGATCATTCATCTTCAGATGAATGCATTTAACCCTACTATGGACACTTGATTAGCATTTAAAGTACCATTTAGCAATGATTGTTCAATAATACATTTTCCCAAGCTTCTTTATGTGCTTTTTCGTGCCAATAATAAATCACCCACGTATTTGCAAGGTTTTGATATATCAAATTAAAGTGCAATATTGAAAAAAAATCTGGAAGGCCTGAGCAATTTATACTTTTCAAACAGAATAGCTTTGATAGTGCAGGCTCATTTATATTTATTTATATTATTATAACATTCACATTGTATCATATCATAAGCACCCAGCATTCTAAAATTGAGCTCAAAAGACATTTTATTTTGCACATATTCTTAGGAGCGTTAAAAAAACTTCCTTTTCCATATTTTTCAGTCATTGCCAAAAAATAAGATTTACATGCTCAAGAAATATTGTTGTCAGCACTTCTTAATGCATCTACGAAACAGATTAAACAGAGTACAAATGGCCTTTTACAATCTTGACTAAATTTAGGGAATAGAGAAATGTTTTTTCCTGTTACTGTTTTTTTCAGGGAATAAAATGCTTCTACTTCAAGTGATCGGATAAATAGTTGAAATAGTATACTTTTGAATTTTTTTTTTTTAAAAGTCCAGAGAAAAGTAGCTAGCCAAGAGAAACAATCATGTTTTAAACAGATATACTGAAACTGGGTTTTTCCATTTACAAAGCAAATATTATAACCATTAGGCTATCAGACAACTACTAAAAAGTTAGCTCTAAAGTAAAATCTTTCAATTTCAGCAACTTTAAGATGTGTGAACTTCAACTCCTAGAATTCTCCAGCCAGATATTGAAGTTAAGTCTATATGTCTTAAAGTTGTTTGGAACTGAGAAACACGGCTTTAAAGCAGTATTTTTCAAACTTGGTATCTTTAAGATATGCAGACTTCAATTCCCAGAATGACCTAGCTAGCATGTTTGAAAAACATTAGAGAATTGATTCAGTTGAGAAAGGATCCTTTCCTTTGTGAAGTAGCTCACAATTGCTAAAATTAGTAGGCAATAATATAAAAGATAGTCATTAAAAGGAACATTTGAAAAGGAACATTTGAAGTGACATAAAGGTGGTGGTTGTGGGCAGAGAATATTTTAAAAATGTATCAAGAACATTCCTGTAGAGGCCATCTTTGCAATGCGAAAGGTGTGTGGATAGAGCAATGTCTAGTTCTGTTCTTCTAGCACTGCAAATAGTCTTGATTGTGATATGTGAAGTAATCCAGTGGCAAGGAATGAGAAATGATGAATGTTAAGTCTGCATGAAGAGTCAGACGCGAAGAGTTCCAGCAAAGAGTTTATTCAGTGACTACAGCTCGAATGGACCCGAGTTGGCTGGGCTACGGCTGCCTCTTATAGCCAGCAGCCGTAGTTGCCAGCCAATGGGAGTGCAGGGTTTCTTCCCACACTATTTAAACCAATACCATTTGACATTTTACAAGAACAGTTCAAATAAACCAATAACATTCAAACCTACATACATAACAATGAAGATATTTCAAGTATAGAAGGTAAAACATTTCCATCCTTCCTAATGTTCTGTTTGGCGTGAAAGCATAAAATGATCAAAAATATAGTATACACTGCATGTGGTGCAAAACTAATCTTGTCTGTTTATACTTTTAAAAATCATCTTGTATTTATGCCTCTTGTTAGAAATACCACAATTCTCTTCTAATTCTAAACTAAACTTTTCAAAGTGTTTAAGAAGAAAGGTATCCAACAGAGCCTATTATCATTCTAAATACCAGTGAGTAAGTGTTTGGTTTCTCAGACAGGACTGAATTGAACTGGCTCACTTTCATGCTTCGATTTGAAGCACTGAAGCAGTGAAATTCTATTTTCTAAGATAAGGCATCCTCTCAGAATGCAGATCATTTACACGGGTCTACTGCCTGCCAGTTGCAGATTGCATACTTTTGTTTCATAGCTGCTTGAGCTTCTGAATCTGAAAAGAAAAAAGTACTTTGTGACATCTTTCCTTGATTTTAACTCAAACATGTGAACTAGAGAAGTTGAAGACTTAAGAAATTATTGAAAAGAGGAGGAATATGTGGTTCTTAAATAAAACAATCTCACAAAACATATACAGGGAGTCCTCAACTTACAATTGTAATTGAGCTTGGAATTAGAAATGTAATTTGTGACAGTTGTTAGGTGGCTCCACACCCAATTGTATGACCTTTTTTTTCAGCAGTAGTTAAAACAAACATGGCAGTCATTAAACGAGGGCATTTTATCCAGTTGCTGGAAGCTAAAAGAAAAAACCACAAACCAGCAAAAAACACAAAAAATAGCAGTTATGTGACCACATGACGCTGTAAATGTGAGCCAGTTGCCAAGTGCCCAAAATGCAATCCATGACTATCATGCATGCATGTGTGTGTGTGTGTTTGTCAGAACATCAGATCTGGGTCATAAATACCTTTTGGGAGGGTCCATTGTAACCTTGAATGGTGACTAAGCAACCCATCATTAAGCAAGGACTGCCTGTATCTACTAACTTCCACCCTCTCTTGGGAAAAAAAAACAAACCCTGATTTATCTTCTATCATGTGAAATGAGACCTGTTATAACAAGAGTCTTCAAACTTGGAAAGTTTAAGACTTGTGGACTTCAACTCCCAGAATTCCTGAGCTAACATGACTGGAGGAGGAATTCTAGGAGTTGAAGTCCGCAAGTCTTAAAGCTGTCAAGTTTGAAGATCCCTGTGTTACAATGTGGAGGATTTAGCCAACTATTGGGCTATGCTGAAATTCTGGCTTTCAGAACACCCTTTGAATTAAATCAGGATTCCATTATGAATCAGGATTGATTTAAGAACATGATTTCAGCCCTCCTGGGTTCTGTGTAAATTATCAGTTTGTTGCTTATATTTTCAATGTCATTTTTAAAACCAATATCTACAATGTATCTAGAATTTTAAAATAAATGCTTAGGAAATAATTCTATCCAATTGTAGACTGGATTGTGATGGTGGTCTCGCTATTCTTCCCTTTTAATGAAAAAAAATTCATTTAGCTCTTTATTAGAGAGAGAGAAATTGTGGGCATGTTCAGAGATGCCTCTCAGATAACTCTGGAGTTTAAATTTTTAAACGTAGAGCATTTCTGATATAATTATTATATACCAGGGACCTAGCTTTTAATGCTACTTTAGCATAAAATAAAATCCACAGGAGATAACATTCCAATCCAAAAATCAATTTAAGACTATAATAGATATGCACTGCCCTTTGGTGGTTTGATGGACACATTAGAATTAGTGGCACTAGGGATATTTTAGAATTGTCAACTATTTTTCATTCTCAGGCATAAATGCCACACGTAATAGATCTCTCTCTACCATATACTAAAAATAAAAAAAATTAAAGCACTGGGACAAAAGCACTTCTCATTACTTAATGGAAGCTTTGACTTCTATGGTATTAGTTTCAATCATTTAGTGCAAAAAGGTTACATATTTCTTTCCTGCTTTAAATCAACCTGAGGAAACATTTGTTTCCTCTTATGCTTTCCCAAGTATCATTTATAATGATTCTCCTAAATATGGGGGAATGGCATGTAAATATGACATTGGAAATCCTAGCCTCTAATTAATGTTTGTGTCAAAAATATGCTTAGTGTTATCATAATGCCACTCAAGATTTACTATATCTTGCATGGAAATATGTACACAAGTCTTCCTGGTGCAGCCATTTTTCCCTCTGACTCTTGGTACCACTTAACCATATAGGAGAAGCAGTTGGCATTGGACTGTGATTTCTCCATAGACAGTGATAAGCATAGGCTTCATGTAGGGATGCTGCTGATATAGCTATCTGATTTAGTTTAGTACATTATATGCTTGAATGGTTTTTAAAACCTTATTCCAGCATTGTGGTTTAAAAAATTTTTTGGGGGGGGGGTTAATCTATGAATATGGGTTTCTAAGCCATGGGTTTCTAACCCCCTCTGGGAGTTCTTTAGCTGAAGAACAAAGTAAATGTTAACATTTAGTGCTTGACTGAATAAAATGGGTTTCTAAGATAATATGCTGAAGAACAGTAATATGCAAATTCAAATAGAGGAATAGGCAACTAAATACTCTAAAATATTAGGGTTTTTGACAATTACCTGTTTTGATTCCAAGCATACCATATTAATTTAATACATATTAAGGATATCAAAGCTAAAAATTGCAGGCCAATATAAACTCAAGCACATTTCAACATGCACAATGTTAAGTTTGCATGAAGAGGCAGACACGGAGTGCTTCAGCTCTTAAGTTTTATTGTGACTTCAGCTCAGAATGGACCCAATTTGGCTTAGCCGAGGCAGCTATATATAGCCGGCTGCCTCGGCTGACAGCCAATCAGAGTGCAGGGTTTTCCTGCACTTTTTAACCAATGATTTCGAACACTTTACAAGAACAACCAATCAATTCAAACTCTGCATACATAACACCCCTCCCACTAGGTTTAGTCCATACTCAAACCCCATCTATCTAATGTATTCTTTTAAATAGGTGGGGCTCTTACGTGTACGTTGAGACCTGCGTGGTTCAAGGGTTTTAGGGTTCTCACATTGTGAGGGAGGAAATGTGTCTGTTAACATTTCCTTACTTGGACTTCTAGTAATGGTAGAACCTGTTTGGTTACTACAACCTGGTCTCTCCTCCCAATCCATCTCCAACCCAATGTCAGCACCTAAGTCTGGTAGTGATGTGCAATCTTCCATTTGTAGAATGGTTGTTGGCACTGTGACAGGTTTTGGGATGGTTCCTGTCGTGTTAGCTCGTTACACATGGGATTGATTCTTGCTTGCTGATAATCCTCCCTTCCCCCTAGAAGAGGCAGTAGGCATGGGAACCAGAGAGGAGCAATGGCGATGCTCCTGAGGTAGTCTGGATCTTAACTGATCAATGTGCCTGCTCCAGAGGACACCATCCTCAGTTTGAACCCTGTAAGACCTGGGGCCTGTAATTTGGGTTATCTCAGCAGGAATCCATAATGGTTCACCCATAAGGTTTTTGCATAAACAGAATCACCCACAGTGAATGTGCGAATTTTGCTAGTGGAATCTAGTGGTGCGTTGGGTGCGTAAGTGGGATGAAGGCGGTCAAGGGAGATCTGAGTTTCCTACCCATCAACAATTCAGCTGGGGTTAAGTTAGTTGAGGGGTTGGGAGTGATATGCTGGACACTGAGTAGTTTTTCAACTTTCTCAGTGATGTCCCCTGGACCCAATTGCTGGAGTTTCTCCTTGGTAAATCGTACCATGTTTCAGCCCGGCCGTTAGCGAAGGATGCCCAGGGGCTGTAAGGGCGTGTTTATACCCTGCTGTGCTAAATATGATTCAAAAGGTTGGATGTAAATTGAGGACCATTGTCAGAAACAAGCACATCAGGTAACCCATGAGTTACAAAAGTTTCTTAAGCTGTTTGATGACAGCTTCAGCTGTGGTGGATGCCATAGGGATAACCTCTAGCCATTTGGAATATGCATCTACTATAATAAGGAAAGGTGTGCCCTCTGGTAGGGCCAGCAAAATCAATGTGAATCCTGGACCATGGGCCCCTAGGACATTCCCATTCCTGTTTGGGGGCTAGAGGTGGGGCAGGCCTGACTTCCTGACAGTTGGGACAGGATGCAACTCAGTTTTCAACCATTTTGTCAATACCTGGCCACCATACATAACTCCTGGCCAATCCCTTCATTCTGACAATTCCGGATGACCCTCATGTAACATTTCCAAAACCTCTTTCTGTAGTTTTGCAGGAATAACCACCCTGTTACCCCACAAAATACATCCTCTTAATACAGATAACTCAGTTTGTCTGGACTTAAAAGGTTGGGAAGTTGAGGTAGATCTTGTAGTGGCCAACCTTTTTGATCCAGCCTACAATAGGAGCCAATAAAGTGTCTTTGGCAGTTTCTCTGGCAATCTCAGCAGCATGGACTGGAAGCTTGGCAACAGTTTCTAGAAAAAGGTGTAAGTCTCAGGAGCAGGGTCCTCAGTGTGTGAAAAAGTGGGCAGACTCAAAGCATCTGCGTGCCCAATGTCTTTTCCAGGTCTGTGGATGAGTTTGTATGAATAAGCAGCAAGAAATTCAGTCCATCTCAGCATTCTTGGTGACAGGATCGTGGGTTGGTTTGTCCCCTGCCACAATGCCTAAAGAGGTTTGTGATCTGTGACAATGGTAAATGTTCTCCCATAAACGTATTCATGGAATTTCTTGACAGCTGCCACAATTGCCAAAGCTTCCTTGTCCAGTTGGCTGTAGTTTCTCTCTGCTTTAGTCAAAGTGCGAGAGTAAAATGCAATAGGGGCTTCCCTTCCACTGGGAAGCATGTGGCTCAACACCCCCACTCCAAAGGGGATGCATCACAAGTCAGTACAACAGGCAAATTCTCAGAGAACTGTATCAGTACAGAATCAGAAGTGATTTGTCTCTTAATATTGTTAAATGCAGCTTGTTCTTTTCTGCCCCAGACCCATGCAGATTTTTGTCCAGTAATCTATGTAGGGGTTCTGCAGTGGTTGCTTTCTGAGGTAGAAACATATGATAGAAGTTAATGAGTCCCAGGAATGCTTGCAAGTCTGTTTTGCATTTTGGCCTGGGGGCTTCTTTGATTGCCTGAACTTTGGCCTCTGTGGGGTGGATGCCATGTTTATCAATCATGTAACCCAAGAATTCCACTTTGTCAGTTCTAAGTGTGCATTTTTCTTCTTTGACTTTTAACCCCGCTTTTTTGAATCTGGTTAAGACTTCTCTGAGTTTCTCGTGTAACTGAGTGTCATTTTCAGCAGAGATTAAAACGTCATCAAAATAAGGCACCACCCCTGGCAACCCTTGGAGCATCCTTTCCATAAGGCTTTGGAAAATGCCTGGTGCCACACTTACTCCAAATTGCAACCTTTTGCATTTGAAGGCACCTCTATGGGTTACAATGGTTTGGGCTTCTGCAGTGGCATCATCAACTGTTAACTGTTGATATGCCTGGGCCAGGTCCAATTTGGCTAAGACTGTGCCCCGCCAAGAGAATGTAATAAATGATGCACCACTGGAACTGGATATGCGCTCTGTTTTAGTGCATGGTTCAATGTCCCCTTGTAATCTCCGCAGATTCTTACAGACCCATCAGCCTTGACTGGTGTGACTATGGGTGTCTCCCACCTGGAGTGGTCAGTGGGCTCTAAAACCCCTTGAGCTATTAGTTTATCTAATTGTGCATCAATTTTTTCCTTTAAGGCAAATGGAACCCTTCTGGGTTTTAACGGATTGGTTGTACCTTGGGATCTAGGTTAAAAGTGATAGGGGTCCCCAAGTACTTGCCTAATCCATCGCTGAAGACCTCTGGAAATTCAGACTTCAAGGCCTCTTCCCACTCAGTGTTGCTCACGTGATTGATACCAGATACCTCGATGCCCAGCGGGTTGAACCATTCAAGCCCCAGCAGACTTGGGCGATCCTTCTCAACGATGGTCAGGGGTAGATGCTTGGTGTGGCCCTTGAACTTTATGTTGAATTCTCTTGTTCCAACTACTGGAATCTTGTTCCCTTGGTAATCTTTAAGAGTCAATGCCTGCTTCTTGAAGTGAGTCTTCTGAATATCTGGTAACAGTCTTTGAATAGTGTCCCATGACACCATAGATAGGTATGAGCCTGAGTCCACTTCCATTTGGCAAGGCCTTCCTTCAATAAGTACCTTGACATGCACTTTTCTGTTTTTAAGGAGATGAATGACCAATAGTTACTGTCTGATGAGTTTCATTCTTCCCATTTGCTTCTGTGCTGCCCCATTTTCTCACTGAGGTTGTTTGGCTTGAATTCTTTGTCTTTGTTGCAGCAAACTTCCTTCTGTTTGGTGGAGTTCTGGATGATTTGCAGACTCTTGCTAGGTGCCTCTTTTTTCACAATGGAGGCAAATGGTGTCTAGAAACTTGCATTCAGTGCGGGGGTGGCTTCCCCCACAACCTCTGCAATAAAAGTCTTGCCTCTTTCTTCCCAGGTCTTTCTTTTCCTCTCCATTCTGAGTCTGTAAATTCCTTCCTCCACCTCACTGCAATCTGACTCAGAATCTAGTTCCTCACAATGATTTGTGGTGGACTTTTCCCCATCAGAATGGCTCATGGCCCTGTTCATCTTCCTCATGGCTGCTGCTGAGGACTTGGTAGCTTCTGCTGAAGATGCTTCTTCTATGGCTTCTTTCAGCGTGATCTTAGGTTTCATGATTAACTTGCTCTGTAACACCTTGTCTTTAAGGCCCAAAACAAAACGGTCACGCATGGCCTCCTCTAAACTGTTGAATTGCACGCCCCAATGTCTCTTAAACTTGCCACGAAGTCATTTACGCTTTTGTTTCCCCTTGATCATGACGATAAAATTCGTTCTTAACAACCTTCCAGATCAGGCCAAGCCATTACCTTCACGTCTGCTGTCCTCGCGAGTGCTTCGCCATCTTGAAAACCGCTGGACTGCAGTACGTGAAAAGACCGCCTCTTCCGCTGCTCGGAAATGGCGCCAGATCGTTCCTCCAGATACATTTGGAAATGATCTGCATACGATTCCCAGTCTTCTGCCGTCGGATCGAACGGGCTGGGGGTGTTCAGTGCAGCCATCTCGCTCTTCTTCTGTTCTGCGTCGCCTTCTCTTCAGGAGAATCCCACCTTCGTCGCCAGTGTTATGTTTGCATGAAGAGGCAGACACGGAGTGCTTCAGCTCTTAAGTTTTATTGTGACTTCAGCTCAGAACGGACCCGATTTGGCTTAGCCAAGGCAGCTATATATAGCCGGCTGCCTCGGCTGACAGCCAATCAGAGTGCAGGGTTTTCCTGCACTTTTTAACCAATGATTTCAAACACTTTACAAGAACAACCAATCAATTCAAACTCTGCATACATAACACACAAGGTTTTTATACTTCTCTATGATAATAAATTGTAGAAAAAGTTTTCATCTCCTGGGAAGTGTGAGAATGTAAGTGAAGAGAGACAAATATTTTAAGATTATAGTGCCTTTCTAAAATAGATTTTATTGAAATACTGTTTCAGACAAACATTGTAAAATAAAGCTTGGTACTTTCAGTAATCTATTTCATACATACTCTATAAAGAATCACTGTGTCCTTTGACTAAAGAACAATTATATTATTATGAAATTTGTTTGGACTTTGCCAATTTGCCTTGAGGAGGGAATGCTCTCTTCTTCCTCCTCTTCCTCCTCCTCCTCCTCCTCTTCTTCCTCCTCCTTGTTAATATTTTCCTATATTACTGACACCCACTACTTTTATATGCATTAATCTTTGTGCTCAGAAATTTGGTGGAAATTTTAGAAAATTTAATCATGCTCACACCTATCCTAATCTAAATATTAGTGAATGTTAAAATATTTTATAATTAAATCAAGAGTTGATGGATCGTAAAACCTCACCTATGTCTAAAGTTATCCAAATATGCAATTGATTCCAAATAGTTTTCAAAGTAAAGTATTTATTTACAATAAACAGGATATTCAATAAATACTTTTGAACAATATATACAGAGTCTTTTGCCTGGGAATACCTTTGTCTTCCTTCAGCTTCAAGTCAGAAATTGATGCAGTTGTTTAAGAGCAATGTTCGCCTATGCTGAACATTCTCATTCAAGTAATGTCCAAAAGGTTCTTTAGGTAAGCTGCAAACCACTGAAGAGATTTAAGTCCCCTTCTCTCGTTTTCTCTCTTAGATCTATGATACAGGCCTCATGGAAACAATCCTCATGAGACAGACCTCTCCACACAAGACTCTTGTTGAATGACCAGCGCTGGATGACAGTTGGGTAACCCTTATACACCATGGGGGTGTGGCTTGCAGTATCAAGATGGGGTACATGGCATCACCCTGTCATTGGTGGGTTTGAATTCCTTTCAAAACTCCTACAAGATGTAATCTGCTTAGCAACACTAGAAAGTTCTACTTTCTAACAGTGAAGACAAGATTACAACCCTATGTGAACTGCAGAGATGGCTATAGTGGTTTATGAATGTATAGGTTGTTGCCATCTATGCTGGTAACATAGCTGTGTGGATATTGCAGTTTATCTTTAGACTGGTGATATTGTGCCTTCCAATAACTGTTCAGAGAGCAGCTTGTGCCATGATGCTGCATGGCAAATTATAAGCAAATAAAGGCAGCAGCAGCAAAATGAGAACAGTTCCAAGTCTAAAAATAAAATCCTTGCTTTTCTCTTCCTCCCCATCCCTCTCCCTCCTTCTCTTGCTCTATCTCCCTCAACTCTCTTGCGCTCTCTCATTCTCATCTATTTAAAATGTGATGCATAATCTGCAAAATCAGATAATGCAGTTCAAATGCTTTCTCCAAAAGTGAGTAGAAGGGCATATAAATGTAAGTTACAGAAGGAACATGATGGAAAGCTGTATTCATTTCTTTCACTAGAAAAGGGTTATTGAAGCATTTCCTTCAACAAATCTGAATAACATAAACAACTAAATAAGAACAGTTGTTGCAGATACTAACATACCTATTCTGTACCCTAATATTGAAGGCTAAATACATGAAAATTCAGTTTTCAACAATAAGACCTGGAGAACTCTGAGTAACCTGAATATGGCAAATTGGAACTACAGCATAGGCCAAAGATTGCCTGCTCTCACATTAATCCTTGATTGATAGATTGATGGCAAGAGTTAGCTAGAACTTCCAAAAGGCAAGGAGTTAATCTGATCTCAACTGAGAGTCATTTCAAGAGTAGTGATATTGCTAGTACAAGCTTCCTATCTTTGGCTCACTTTATTTCCCAGAAATTGGAGGTGGGTGGATTATAAATAGTTTCTCCCATGATTACCTTAGAGGCCAGGCTGATGCAGGTTGGAGTAAACAATCCTGGAGATGCCTAGGTGGCAAGCCATAAAGGGTTGCATCGAAAGTAGAAGTGCTTCTATTCGTCCTAAATCTCCCACCATTCAGCTTAATTTAATGAGCCCCAGTTTAGAAGTATTTTCTTCTTAACATCATGAATGTCTACTATATGTCCCTTCTTTTGCCTGTTTTCCTCATAAACTATAAAACACAAAGCACTGGGTTTTTTTTCTTTCTATCCTACAACTAAAATGAAGAAAATGCAGCAAGAATTCAATTTATATCAAAGAAAGACAGTGTTTTGCTGACCAGAGGTGATACATAACATTTTGAGAGAGGGCAAAGGCTTCAGTAAGCATTATGTAAAATAAATGGATTTAGTTATGAAGGTGGACAGGGTTAGAATTTTTTCTTTTTCTCTAGCTTTCCGGGGCAGTTTGGGGTTATTTCTTTATTAATCATATGTTGCATTTTTCAAGAAATTCCTGTTCCAAAGCAGTGTGTGTGTCTGTGAGTATCTAATTGCACCAAATATTAGTAATTTGGCTGATAAAAGACTTTGAAGGCAGTGTGCAAAATGAAACCTCAAACTGTTAATTCCCAATTTGTATGTCAAATGCACAGCTCTACTGCCAGAATTCGTTTGATTGGAAGGTCTCAGCTTGGCTTCTGGGTATGTTTCTTGATTTATTGCTTAAACTTGACTAGGAATTTGGGGTATTGTAGTTCTTGATAACTGTAAAGTTCCAAGTTGGAGTGTCGATACTAAAGCAATAAAAAAGGCAGCAAAAGTTGAACAGTTATGAAGAAAAATTAAAAGAACAACCAAAAATAAGGTAATTGGTTTATGTTACTCTAAAATCAGCCTTAATTTGAATCTACAAAGGAAGAAGCCATTCTTCCTTTGTAGATTAGGCAAGTTATATTATCCTGTGTATTTAATCAGAATATAGGACCATCCTCAGATGAGGCCATAAAAAAAAGAATCTTCTCAATTCCACAGATAGGTTCTCTAGAAAGCTATGATCTAAAGAAATTCAAATTTCAATTCATTTTATCATGATCAAAGACCAGTGCTGATAATAAACAAAATAAAATTTAAGACAGAGCTAAAATATATTTGTAAAATAACTAACATCTCATAAGTGAGATCCAGGATATAGTCTATATTAAATTATAATGTAAATGTTATCTAAAAATATTTATTCTTTAGCTGAGGCAAAATAAAACAAAATGGACCCCCTAAATATAGTAGCAATGTTTTCTCTGTGGTATAAAATCCTTTGTCTACAACTCTAGCCAAAATGTTTATTCTGATGTGGAGACCAATTAGGTGAATGTAGGAAGTCTGAACATTTAAGTAAGAAGAATGCTGCAGGGAAAAAAAACCCATCATATTGCTTCAG
Organism: Naja naja; assembly: GCA_009733165.1. NCBI lineage: Eukaryota > Metazoa > Chordata > Lepidosauria > Squamata > Elapidae > Naja > Naja naja. The sequence continues at coordinate 177,126,640 of CM019150.1, forward strand.
CCACAGCAGGACCATTTTACTTGCCCTGTGTGAGGTCAGCAAGAAAGGTGCTTGAATAATGTATAGTGCAAACTGCTGCAAAAGCGACTTTAGTGCTACTTCTCAATAGTCATTTACCCACTTTGTTTCCAAAGTTTCTTCTGCTCCATGAAAAGAATTTTCTGATTAACTAATGCTCAACTTCACACAGGTATATATATATGCTCACAAACTCTTTTCCATGTTACCAGAATTTTTGTTCCATTGTTATGCAAGTTATGCAAGGATGTCTAAGGAGGAAACTACACTCTAATAAAACAGATGGATAATAAAACATAATTATTGTACTGTTGTTTCCTACGCAAGCTGATATACGCTCTGGAAGTAATATGAATAATTAAGTATTCCATTTGATTTTCCTACACACAAAGCCAGACACAAAATTCCAAAGAAATACAATATCCACATATAATGCCTATATACTATATGACCAAATGTAACATTGGTTGCTAGTAAAGTTAATTGGCAGAGGCAATTTTCTGCATTTCTTTTTTCTGTATTTTTTGCATTTCTTTTTTCTTTTTAGTCAGTTTGCAGAGAAGAAAGAGGCTTTTTAAATGGTATTGCATAGTAATATTTGTAAAAGTTCTTGGTCTGGGTACCATGAGAATTTACAATTTAGAAGTCCTGCCTCAAAAATAGGTAATACAATTTCCTAGGGATCTGGAGCAAAATTCAAAGAAATTCAGCCATTTGTTTATTTGCCAAACCTTTCCATTACACCAGTTCTGTCTTTCACCCACCACACCTTTTCCTACTTTCCTTATCCATGAACGATTTTTTGTTAGTTCTCTCCCCTCCCCCATCTCGCTCTTCAAATGTGGAAAAGTTATTTTATACAATAGTACTGAAAGAAATGTGGTCAGACTGGACAAATGTCCTCTTCCTTACTTTCCTTCCCCAAACCCCAAATAATAGCAATAAATAAATGTCCTTTTAGATACACCCTAATCCCAACTGAAGATTATTGAAACGCCCCTAACTTGTGATGCTTTCTAAGTGTTGGGTATAACCACAAGCAACAATGACATCTTTGGAGGCAATAATCTAAAGCTGGAGTGACAAACTCACGGCATCATATCATGATGTAACATATTGCGACTTTTCCCCCTTTCACTAAAATGGGTGTGGGCGTGGCTAGTGCATGATGCATTTGGCCCACGGCCCATGAGTTTCACACACTTGGTCTAAAGTAAGCTGTAAATCCTATGAATTTCAGTCACAGATGACATTACAATAACAAACAAGAGAAAATAACTTTTTTTCTCTTTCTTCCACAGCTTTATTTCTCCTGTCTGTCTTCATCCAAGAATCAGAGACAAGGGATAAACTTCAGGAGATCTGGTTCAGGGAGTTGTCTTTCAGATTTAGGGAAGGTGGCTGCTTAGAATGAGACTTCTCCTAAGGGGATCCCAATCTTGGAATGCTTTTGAGATATAGAAGGTATTAATTGAGATATGAAAGGTACTAATATAATTATTATATTTTCAACCCTGACAAAATAATTTTTATCATTCCAGTCCTTATAATCTGTTAGTAACTGAAGATGGTGCAGCAAATCTTTAAATTTTATTTTACTAATTTTTGCATATTTAGTTTTTTAGTTGCTATAAATGAAAAAAATAATAGATTAATTAAGGAGAATATGAATTGAATAGATCTAGAACAGAACAGATCTTGGGCCTTGGTGGTGCAGGCTGTTAATAGCCTAGCACTTAGCTCCAGCTGCCTGTAATTATTGCAGGCTCGAATCCCACCAGGCTCAAGGTTGACTCAGCTTTCCATCCTCTCGGGGTAGGTAAACTGAGGATCCAAGATTGTTGGGGGCAATAAGCTGACTTTGTAAAAATGCCGCTTAGTAATAAGCAGGCATATACAATGGAAGGAAGACTATTGCTGAGCGCTTTGGGTTGTATCCCAAAAATTGTAAGCCGCCCTGAGTCTCCGGAGAAGGGCGGGATATAAATATGAATTAAAAAAAAACATGGTAGGACATTTTGTATTGTCAATCATTTCAGATAATCCAGATGAGGAACTAGACTCTATAAGTCTTAGTGGAATTTTACTTCACCAATATGGGCTTTACCAACAGAATTTGCACTCAAAATTCAACTCCACACCTGAGGCTTTTGTAAAACTGCATCTTTTAACCATAAAAAAAGTTGCCTGTATCTTTCATGGTTAAAAAAGGACTGTGTTATTTCAAGGAATAATTTAAATAATTACTTCCCTGCCACTTTCCTAACTAATACCATTCCCAATTGTCCCTTAGATTTTGCTCAGGGATAGGGAAAAGAGAATGTGGGGGAGAAAAGTGGAGATGGGGTTTTATTTTGTTCAGGGACTTTAGTAAGGAAATTTAAAGGAGAGTCCCTAGTAAATTTTGCACTGCTTGTGTCATGCCCCTGTCAGAATCTGATTCAGAAGGGGAGGCCGAACAGCTGACAGGGAGTGGGAGTGTGGCTCCATTGGCTGTGGAAGAAACTGGGAAAGGGCAAAGTCTGGCTGGGCAGAGCATGGGAGAGGTAGAGTAAGGGAGAGGGGATTCAGAGGAAGACTCAGGCCCACCTCCTCTTCATCCTAGGGCACGTAGGGAGGAATGGAGAAGGGAGCAACATGAGTTGTGTGGCTTATGGGGGAGGAAAGGGCCCTGATTCCCTTCATTAGCTGCAGCTTGAAAAGGGAAGCTGCGCACAGCAAGCTGTTGGGAACAAATCATGAAATTATCGGGTATAGTCATGGCTTATCTGTGTTCCTGGTGTCTTCCCAACTGTTTAAAGGCTGTTCCTGGGAGAGTTTTTCTCCAGCCGAAGGTAACCTGGACATTGGGGGCAAAGTTGGAGATAATAAAGGGACTCTTCTTGCTTATTTGACTGTGTTGCCTTTGTGCCATGCCTCGGGTCATCACAGCTTGGGTAATGTGAGAGCCTGAGAAAGGAACACAAAATAATAAAAATCATTTTTTCTGTAGTATTTTTAGAAGTGAAAATGAAAACAAATGGACGGGGGAGTCTGCCGTTATGACCTGCAATGTTTTGTCTTCTTGCCTAAAAACATCTTGGCATATTCTGTAGTTGAAGCAAGTACAAGCTTATTGGAGACCTTGAGAAAAAAGTAAAAGCACTAAAGTAGCAAATGGGCATACTTTAGAGTTGATGAAAAAGAACAAGGATTTATCAGTTCAAAGATGAAAGGAAACTGTTAGTGCAAGGACACTTCCACGAAAGAAGAGCAAGCCCAGAAGATAAGAATAAAAACTCAAAGCAAGAGACATAAAATACATTAAGCATAACAGTTTTTCAATATCTTTGAGGAAACCTGCAAAAACAGATGACTGAAACAGAACAAATATTATCACTCTCTTTACAAAGTGGGGAAAAGAAAGATTGAGCAAATTTTAAGCCAGTCAGTTTGACAAAAAAGCAAAGTTGTAATTACAAAACGTCAATATGAATATGTAAAAACAGTCTAATCATATCTCATTTTTAATTGAGTAACTTCTAAAACAGATTGTGGGAATACAGAGGGCATAATAGTTAATTGTGGAACTGATTTTGTCAGTCTCAGACTCAGGCACAAACAACCAGACCACATGTACAGAGTTCAAGCTAGACACTTGATTAAGTTCTGCCAATAATTCAGATGTCTCCCCTATATGACAACCTACCCTTGGGAGCAATTAGATAAGGTTGCAAGGAACTCAGGGGGAGAATCAGTTCTAGCTGTAGTTTGCATCTTTTTTGTTGTTATTAGAAATGTGTCCTCATTTTATCTCTCCTATCCCCCATTGGATAATGGTATTTTTTCACCAATAGATATCAAGTGGTTACTACAAGGATGAGTCTTGTGTCCTCAACTTTTAATTATTTTTAAATTAATAACATGAATGAAAAGGTAGAAAGAATGCCTGTCAGATTTTATGCAAGTGACATAAAATTGGGTGAGAGGTATTAATACTATATACATTTAATCAGTCATCAGGAGATGGCCTTGATGGTCTTTCAGTTTCCTAATTCTCTATTTATTATGTTATCCAATTTGTACTTCCAGCAAAATACACTAAGGTGTCACATTTTTCTCACATGCCACCACTCTGCATTTGCAGCTAAAAAAAAAACCCTAGAATTTTTAATGAAAAAATGGGCTGAAATCCTAGAAAATGAACTGCTGTTTCTTCTTCTTGACTGAGTGGAAAGACACCTTGCTCAAAAATATTAAAAATAATGAATTTGCACAGTTCTGAAATTCTGAATAAATGACTCTTATTTAGCCAACACACACTATGTAGCTTTGTTGAGCTAGGTAGGCTCAAATTGGCCACATAACAAGTGGAAACTTCCTTAACTACAAATAACACCAAAGGAGCTTAAATGTCACTCAACCTGTCTTTTCTGAGAAGCCCATTTGCACTGATAGATGTCTTCTTTGGAGATAATGGAACAAGAAATAGATGTCAGCTTGTATACTGATTTCTTCTGAGCTGCTCATGCAGAGGTGAATCAAACACTCCTGCTTAATCATTTATGTGAGAATTTGCTACCTGACTCAAGGTCACAGAGATAGGTATGTGCTATTAGCAAGAGTTCCAGTACACAGCATGAGCTAAAAGAGGTAAGTTTATGGTTAATAATATAATTAATAAATAATAAAACAATAAAACATTTTCCACAAGGGAATTACTATATATATACCCTGGCTGTTGCAAAGCAGTGATGGAAATGCATGATCAGTTAGGACTTAGGCAAACACGATACAGTATAAGTGAATGTGATACAAGGCTTAGCATTGTTCCACTAATTTTTATGCAACCATTAGTAAAACAATTGGCATAATTAACACAAGCATTTCCTCCTGCAACAACTTGTACAATCACCTAGGAAATGTCTGAAGCAATGACACAGACTATGAAAACCTATTTTGGTGAACCTCTGATTGCTGTTCTTATTTTAAACTGAGCTAGATAACAGCTTTGGTGTAATTACCTGACAGTATATCAGATCTCTAGTTCATACCGCACTTGATGTGGTTTTGACAAGCCATAGACAGCATCTGCATCAGTTGAAGCCTTCTGCTTGGAAATGAAACAGTTTTGTCACATGTTGATCAATGACACTAAATTAATTTGGATTCATTTATAAAATATATGTTCAGTCCTAACAGTGTACCTGGAGCTCAATTCCATTAAGATCAGGGAAAATGATTTTCAAGTTAATGTGGCATATATTGAATACCACTCTGGTCTGGAGCTCTATTTTCAGTGGTAGAAGTGGCAGAAGTCAGACTGGAAACATGTATGATCAAAATAATGGTTTTGGTAAGACTTATAGTTAATTAGTTTTCATATACTTCTGACAAAATATTCTATTTTCTGTGATGACCTTGTGAAAGAAACAGTACTGAGACAGGTACAAGAATAAGCTTTATTTTCTACTCTTTCTAGTGAAAGAAACAGTACTGAGACAGACACAACATTGCAAAATGTCAAGTATTTAATCAGATCATTAGAAATTGCCACAGGAATAAAAAAAGGATGTTGGTGACATGAATTTCCACTCTCATCACTTTTCTCTAGAAATGTCCTTACGATTTCACAATTTTATATGAAGAACAAATCAATTATAGGAGCCAATAAAACCCAGAAGAGAATTCATCTCAAATATAGTAGCACCAAAGACTGATTAATATTTGGGCACTGAGTTTCTCTCAACATAAATATCCAACCAACGAAGCAGAAATAATAATCCATTATGGGGAATAACATCTTGTTACTTTGAGCCTAGACTCCTATGTATACTTGCCATAAATGTCAGTATAAATAGTAAAAATTCTGATAAATATATTCAAGGTAATGCTATAACTGAATAGGTATTAGTTCCCCATACATCAGTTAGGGTTATGCTTTTTACCTAGTTCACACCATACATTCATTCATCATGAGCTTTTGATCAATTTTTATTTAGCATGCAATGTTAACCCAACAAATAATTGTTGTTTGCTGAACAAACTGTACTTAAATAACCATGGTTTAATGCAATGTATGAACCCAATATTAATTGTACTTGGAGTAGTTCCACTGAAACCAATTTTAGCCATGACCCACTGATTTTAATGGAACTTTGTTAAGCATGAATCAGTTACATCCAATCCACTGGTGCGATGTAAAAAGACAGTTAGTTGCATTAGTTAGTTCATTAGTTGCACTTGCACTCTGTCCAAGAATGGAACTGCCTTCTCTAACGTGGGGGAGGGGTGAGGTAGAATTCCTGCCGCTGCCTCTGGTTGGACAGTCAGTTCAGTCAGTGGGTCTAAATGCTTTCTGCCCTCTAACTATAAAGAAAAAAATTAGCATTCTTAAATGCTGCTTAATTTCAATGGGGTAGAATTGTCAAACTTAAATTATACACAGGCAAGGCAAAAATATTGACAGTCAAGTCTGTCCTAGATAGCATTGTACTATTCCTAAAACAACAAGTTCATAGAACATCCTTACCTTAGAGATCTGGCAGATCCTGACCCTCTTAGCTGTCTGGATAGTGATGTTGCTTGCATTGGAGGGAATAGTTGTGACACCAAGTTTTTGCTTTTGTTGTTGTTGACTGGTTTGGGTTTTTATCACTGTTATGAGCCACCCAGATGGGCAGCCATGTAAGACTTTTAAACTAATAGTGACAGAGTGTTCTGTGACTGCAGTGAGACATAGATCATAAGGACAGGTCCTTCTGAAGATGTTCCATTTGCCAGAAGTTTAGCTATCAGGGACACAGGAAATTGCTTTTGTAATGTAGCTCTCAGGCTACAGTGTGCACTCCTGAGGCAAGTGGGTTTGATAAAGTTCCCTCTTAAAATCTATCACTAAAATAAGGAATGTTATTTTAACATTAGTTAATTATTTTGATAACTGCTTTTAAAGTTGATTTTGATTTTTAAGCTTTTTTAAAGTTCTGTTTCACATTTTTTTCGTAGTTGTAAGCTGCCTTGAGTGTTGGATTAAACAGAAAGATGGGCTCTAAATTCAATAGTAAATAAATATAACAATATTTTTTGCAAGTGATTTGGACTATTTGGTACATGGATGAATCTGGGATTCTAGACTGAGGGAACTTTGGTGTATATATATCTGTACCATAAAATGAAGATGTATGTATGAACTATTGCAAACTATTGTATTGATTTCTCATTCAAGCACAGTTTTGCTTAAGATGTTGGAAAGAGTTACAGGGACATTCCCAGGAAGAAAAATACCAAATGAATATCCAGGTTTCAGAAAAACTAGAAGGAAATGAGATTAGATACTCACAAACAAACTATAGATAAAACAAGATATATTTTTATTGCTTTACCGATTAAAGCAAGACCTATGATTCTGCAGATCATACCAGAATAAGAAATATATTAAGGCTAACCAGTGTACCTGATTATATTTCTAAGCATGTTTTAAAATAAACAAATAACTTATGGCAGAAATTAATTTAGGAAAGAAATATGGAGTAAGAATACCCCCCCCCCCCATCATGCACTAGGGTTAATGTGAGGTTTGATTTTTTTATATGAGTTAAAGTCTAAGTAAATTCCCTTTGAAACAGGGAGTTAATCTAAAATTTACTATACAGCTATGATGCCCTGAATTTGTGAATGTGTGAATGTTTTCTTTTGGATGAAGTCTGCCTTGGTATCATGTTTCTAATTTCATTTTGCAAAATGTATCAGCATATTTTATTGGTGATGATACATCAGTTGCAATGTAGCAAAATCTATGCTTATCTCCTAGTTTTAAAGCAACTAACTGAATTGTCTCTTCAAACACTATTTTCTTCATATCATAGTACTATATAATATTGTTGTAAGGTCCTATGATGTTAAAAAAAGTCATTTTTATATCAGCGCAATAACAAGAGTCTGTTAGAAGTCAACGTGGCATTGTCATTCATGACTGCAGTCACACACTGTGACTATAGGCCTGTGAATATTTGGCAGTTGCTTTCAGTACTGAAGATTCCATTGAAAAGCAGCTTGCCACGTGACCATTTTTTAAAAATGAAAAGGAATAATTAATGTACCGTTCAATACTGCAGCTGTAAAAAGAGGTTTATTATGCTGTCACTCCAGCAAAAAATATCATATTGCTTCCATTGAACTGAATTTTATTTTGAATTAAAATTCCAATTAAGACTTCAAAAGGTACACACTGCCTGTATGAGGAAGGGAACATTTGGGAATTAAGGATATAAAAAGTCATGGATCATAATTCTTTAGTATTAGTATCTCATGAGTATGCTCATGGGAAAAGGGCCTTGGTGGTGCAGGCTGTTAATAGCCTAGCACTTATTTCCAGCTGCCTGTAATTATTGCAGGCTTGAATCCCACCAGGCTCAAGGTTGACTCAGCCTTCCATCCTCTCGGGGTAGCTAAACTGAGGACCCAAGATTGTTGGGGGCAATAAGCTGACTTTGTAAAAATGCCGCTTAGTAATAAGCAGGCATATACAATGGAAGGAAGGCTATTGCTGAGCGCATTGGGTTGTGCTCCAAAAATTGTAAGCTGCCCTGAGTCTCCAGAGAAGGGCGGGATATAAATATGAATTAAAAAAAAACTGGAATGATTGTTTTTTAAATCCATGCCTTAATAAAATGTATGTATAAATTATGTGCCATATAATCCTAAATCCTGGAATTCTAAAGCTTGAAAATTTATATCTTGAGACAGTCACTAATGCTCAGTTCATCATACATAGAAGGCTAAAATGAGAGAACCAGGTGTACAAGGGCTGTACAAAATATTTAAACAAGGCAGTTTTCAAGCCTATTGGTCAACTGAAATGCCTATTTCCAAAAACAATTTCAAGTCAGATAAGAAAGGACTCAGTAAACACAATTAAACATGGAAGAAGTTAAAACAAGGCTCAATTCTGCTCAAGTCTAAAGAGGCAGACTGATGAAATGATGCAAGGATCTAATTTTACTCGAAACCAGAGCAGGAGTCGGAAAGTCTGCAAATGTTGAACAGGCAGTGAAAGTTAGAATTAAAACTGCAAGACCAATCTTCAATCCCAGGGAATATATGTTTTAGCAGATGTGTAGGATTACTGTATGCTATTATATTGATCAAGCAAGGTAGAAAGTTATTATTTTCAACATGTGCAATCAATCTCCTCTTCCTTTTTCTATGAAGAAAACACATTCCTGCTCCATACAATTTCCTGTATGATTCATGAATAATTATGATTATTTTCATCTTCACACCTATCATTATTTGCTTTGTTGTCTACATAGTTTGAAAATACTTTGCTGCTTTTTTGCAAGATATATCTTATATTGTTTTTTTTTGTTAGCTGTATTTTAGATACACAAGCTCTAGACCATACTGTTTCTTCGTTTCTACTTGGTCCTGCACATGGTATTGATTTCTTCTTTCCTTCTCCTTTTACAATGATTATTGATTGCTGCTAGAAAAGCTGTTATTCCTGTTGAAGTGTTTGTAATGGCCTTCTTGCATTTAAACAAATACTTCCCTTGGTTGCTGTTGTTTTTTAAAATCTGATTAGCACTGGTCTATATTTAGGTCGATGGCAAGTACTCCAGCACTCTTTATTTTAAGTTGCATTCCTGAATTTCTCTCTCCACATCAAACTATTGCTCCTTTTTCATTAAATCATTAAAGTGTACTTGTTCAAAACCTATAGGTGCTGAACAACCTGCTGTTATTTTTCATCAGACCTTGTTTGGAATGAAACTATTATTTTACAAGACTATTATGTCAACTTGTGAAGCTTTCCTGACTCACTCCTGAGTTTCCATAAGCAGGGGGATGGGAAATCGCGCCTCACAGCTGCACTAAGGAATTTACTTCTTAGTTATAACACGATATAGTCTGGCCGAGCAAGAAAAGGCCATCTCCACAGATGCCAGCAGTGCCTGGAGGGGGTGACTTCTACAACCTGTGAAATTACCTCCTTGGGGAATGTGATGGGTGCCACACTTTGGGGGGAGGGAGAAACATAGTCAGAGGTAAGGTGCGAAGTGGGTGAAGTCAGAGTTGGTCTGACTTCAGAGTTGCTCCTAATAAGAGACTGGATTTTTATTGCCAGGTGGTTTGAGACTCTTCATTGCATTAGGGTACTGGTCGGAATCCTGACATATTATTTTTTTTTACATACAATTGATGGAGTAATGGACTTAATCAACAACTCAATTTTATATATGTTTACTCAGTAGGAAGCCTTTCCATTCAGTGAGACTTAATTTTAAGTAAGTATATGCATGGATACAGTCTAATTTTCTACATTCTTGATAGGACAATATAATAAAAAGATGGAAGTGGCTATTGCTTTGATATTGAAAATCCCAAATTTTAATTTCTTGTTTAAAATGGTGGTTTTATTTAATAATGTATTGGTCATGCAAAGAACGTACATTTAAAATATTTCTTGTAGTATAAGCAGTCCCTATGATATTTAATCCCTGAATCAATATAAACATGACTTTATCCAAAGAGGGCAAAATGGTGGCTACCATTTTATGCATGTGCAAAATGGCCATTGACCTTTTTCAATAGACAGAAAAATCAGCTTGAGCAAAGCTGTTGCATAACCCACATCTGTAGTTTGCTTATCTACCTAAGTATTACCTATATGACTTTGACCAATCATTAAAAACTATTCAATGCCCAGTATGATTGGTCTTGGGAATTATCTAGAAATCCCAGGGCTGTAACGTAGACTTCATTTGCATATATCTCTCATGCTAGTACTTTTGTTGAAAGCAACATTATACAAAGTACAGGATTGTTAAGAAATCAGTTGCATCTGGTTGAGACAAACTGATTTTTATTTTTTCTTTATGGAGTGAAGAGTACTGTACCTCAATAACTACAAGGAAGAAGTGTGGTAATACTTGGGGGGTTGGACTAGATGACCTACAAGGTCCCTTCCAACTCTGATTATCTGTTATCTGAATACAGAATACAGAATACTGTTTTGAGTGCATTGTCCAAACAGTGAATGAGATCTTACATCATTTAAGTGATACCTCTCATTTGTATAACAAAACTGTTTTATATTCTCATAAAATCTGTTATTTTGCCTTCAAAACAAACTTTGAAGACTTACAATGGGAAGGAATGGGTGAAAAGAATACAGACTTTGGAATGGTTTTAAATAGTAGAAAATTGAAAATCTAAAAAACAGTTACTTAAAATTGATAATTTAGTTCAACATTCAACATTAAAATAATTGAGAGCTGCCTGTCTAGCAGTTTTTATTTTCTCAAAGTTTTTTGTTTCCTATGTACAAAGTCACTAAAGTCTGACAGTCACAATATAGCATAACAATATTCAGTTATAATATTTTCTAAAAGATTTTTTTCATCAAAAGCTATATGGGAGTATGAGATGAGTATGTTAGGAAAAACAGATGTTATGAATGAAATGGGAATGGGATACTTAAGGAATGTGTGAGTGTCTAAAAAAAAGATATAGATGCAAGAATTAATGGGTGCTGAATGAATGTGGATTGTATGAAAAAGTGAGTGACCGTATGAAAGAAGTAGATTGAGGTAGTTTGGTCATATAAAGAGAATAAATTAGGATTGAAATGTAGAACACTTACATGAAATGTGAATGGACTGAGAGGAAGATAAAGACCAAGAAAATTATGTTTGGATGCAAACAAGATTCTCCAAAGAATGAGATAAGCAACTACAAAGATGTGAAGCAGTGAATGAACATGACAAACCCAGGAGAAAAACAAGGCATATATATGAGTATTTGTATGAGTAGATTTTTTTGCTTCATAGTATTGCTATTCTTTACCTGTTCCTTTGGAGGTGTTAAAATAAAAACTCAGCAATGTGCTTTGTTTATTAATTGTATAGCCTTTCCTCATGTGCACGTACGCATGCACACACACGCACGCACAACACACACACAGATTAGTTAAAAATGAAATACAGAAAGTTGTTATTTTGTTATTTTAGCTGACAAAAATGGAATTAAAATAGACTATGTAGAATGGTGATTAGAGATTACAGCTGCCCTGGTTTCACTTTTATACCTGCCAAAGTAAAGCCCAAGAAACTATGATAATAATATAGAATGCTTGAAAATATTGTTTAAAGGTTTATTTTATTTTACTTTTATTTCACTTTTTTTAAAGTCCTAGTGATATATATTTTTTGGAATGTAGTCCCAATCTTCCATCAATGCCACTTTGAAGCAAAGAATGGCCAGATCTAGGGCCATTCAAATAATATTCTGTTTATTTAAACCCCCTTCCCCCCAAGAAGCTGTTGTGAAAGATCTGCCATAATTCACAAAAGAGCTGGACAGTCATCTTAACAGCTTGCTAATGGATTAGACTTTTTTTTAAATTGAAATATATGTCTTGCTTGTCCCACTTTTTCAGGAGGCAACTGGACTTTCTTGTTTTTATTTTGATGACATTTCGTTTCTCATCCAAGAAGCTTCTTCAGGTCTGACAGGATAGTGGGGAATGCAAGGATTTCTATTCCTTGCAGACAGCTGGCCATTTGCATCCTTTTAGAGGGTCCTTGAAGCACTTGGAGGTTTATCTGTGTCCTCAGGGTCACCTGAGTAGTGTTTCTGGTTCCTGTAGTCTGCATTTTAGTTCTGCAAATCAATTCCTACTCCCACACCATTCAAAGGATGTTCATCCCAAATTGTATGGCTAAAAGTCTGTAATATAAATCCTTCCATTCCCCACTATCCTGTCATAGCTGAAGAAGCTTCTTGGGTGAGGAGTGAAACTTCTTCAAAGAAAAAACAAGAAAGTCAAGTTGCCTCTTGATAAAGCACCTTTGGAACAACCGTGACCTGGATGACTGAGAATCTCTACAGACATATATCTTGCTTCTGATATACCAAGATTTGCTACCTTTTTAATCCAGCTTGGAGTTTTGTTTGTTTTTTTAAAAATCACTTTTCTTAAAAATAAACATATTTCCTAGAAGGAAATGAACCAGAGTATGTCAGTCCCCCCATCCTCGTTGTTGCCAGGAATTTGGCCCAAATACATGTTCATTGCATTGATGACACTAATCATCTCATCCTCTGCTGTCCCCTTCTTTTGTCTTCAATTTTTCCAAATATCAAGGTCTTTTCCAATGAATCCTTTCTTCTCATTTGGTAGCCAAAGTATTTGAGCTTCATCTTTAATATGTGTCCTTCTAAAGGACATTCAGTGTTGATTTCCTTTAGGATTGATTGATTTGATATCCTTGCAGTCCTCTCTTTTCTTTTGCTGGGCAAAGTATTTGAGCTTCATCTTCAGCATCTGTCCTTCCAAAGAACAGTCAGGGCTGATTTCCTATAGGACTGACTGATTTGATCTACTTGCAGTCCTAGTTTGATCCTAATGTATTTGAAGTTAAATTCTCCAAGGCACCAGCATGTTTTAGAATTGATATTCTATTAAAATACTTGACCCAGACGATGCACTACTTTTTTTGTACAGAAGAAATATTTAATATTTGTTCACAAGTGGACAGGTGTGAGTTAAAAATATTTTTCCTGAGGTAAGAATTAACCTATTTTCATTATGGTTGAGAATAACTGATGGGATTGTCATTGCTGTAGGACTGGCTTCAGCTCAAGATAACATGATTTTTTTCCCCTTGTTCACAGCATTTTAAGCTAGAAATAAATGAAGGCTCTTCTGAGTGTATGGCAAGTGAACATAGTGGGGATGGTACAAAAGTGTATCTGCCGTTGTAATCATCTGATTGGGAAAGGCAACTGAGCAGTTCTAGGCATTATTTATACTGTAATTGCTAGACAGAAGGGCTTCCAGTATTTGGTAACTGAATCCAGTGGAGACTATGAAGGATAAGATGATTAATGTACTGGAAAGAGAAAGAAATAATTTAGTGCAAGAATTACAAATAATTGAACAGAAAGAGGTAGACGTACAGGAGATAATAAATATAAGAAGGTTTTACATTTTCTGTTCCTTGTGTAACAATGCCGATTAAACAGTAGAACATTAAATAGTAAACATAATAAAAGTCTAAAGAGAAATAACATCTGATACCTTGCTAGCAGTAAAATTTATATGGACTTCCATTTTTTTTATGAGCAAAATGGAACCCTGTCAAAAAATTGAATGTTTATGAAAAAAGTGAATTCCAGGTTTGTAGAACTTTCTGTTTTGTGCTGCAAGCTGGAGATTTATCTTCCTTTTCAGTAGCTACGTGATGGTCCCTGTTATGTTTGCATGAAGAGTCAGACGCGAAGAGCTTCAGTGAAGAGTTTATTCAGTGACTACAGCTCGAATGGACCCAACTTGGCTGGGCTATGGCTGCTACTTAGAGCCAGCAGCCGTAGTTGCCAGCCAATCAGAGTGCAGGGTTTTCCCGCACTTTTTAAACCAATCATATTTGACATTTTACAAGAACAATTCAAACTAAACCAATAACATTCAAACCTACATACATAACACCCCTCCCCACTAGGTTCAGTCCATACCAAACCCCAACCTATCTAATGTATTCTTTTAAATAGGTGGGGCTCTTACGTGTACGTTGAGACCTCTGTGGTTCAGAAGTTTTAATATTCTCACCCAGTGAGAGAGGAAATGTGTCTGCTGCCATTTCCTTCTGGGACTCCCTGTGAAAGAAGACTCTGTTTGATTGTTAGAATCTGGTCTCTCCTCCCAACCCATCTCCAGCCCAATGTCAGCACCCAAGTCAGGTAGTGATGTACAATCTTCCACTTCTAAGGATGGAATATGGCATTGTGACAGGTTTTGGGATGATTCCTGTCGTAATGGCTCATTACACATGGGGTGGATTCTTGCTTGCTGATTTTCCTCCTGTTACTCCCCTTCCCCTAGAATTGACATCAGGTGAGGGAACTAGAGAGGAACAAGTGCGATGTTCCTGAGAGAACCTGGATCTAAGTTGATCAATGTGCCTGCTCCAGAGGAGTCCATCCTCTGTTTGCACCCTGTAAGAACGAGGGCCTGTGATTTGAGTTATCTCAGCAGGAATCCACAAAGGTTCTTAGCATAAACAGAATCACCCACAGTGAATGTGCGAACTTTGGAAGTGGAATCTAGTGGTGCGTTGGGTGTGTAAGTGGGATGAAGGCGGTCAAAGGAAACCCAAGTTTCCTACCCATCAACAACTCTGCTGGGGATAAGTTATTAGATGGGTTAGGAGTGATGTGCTGAACACTAAGAAGTTTTTCAACTTTCTCAGTGATGTCCCCAGGACCCAGTTGCTGAAGCTTCTCCTTGGTAAAACGTACCATGCGTTCAGCCCGGCCGTTAGCCGAAGGGTGCCCAGGGGCAGTGAGGGCATGTCTGATACCCTGTTGTGCTAAATAGGATTCCAAAAGGTTGGAAGTAAATTAAGGGCCATTGTCAGAGACAAGAACATCAGGTAACCTATGGGTTACAAAAGTTTTTGAGCTGCTTGATGACAGCATCAGTTGTGGTGGATGCCATAGGAATTACCTCTAGCCATTTGGAATATGCATCTTCTATGATAAAAAAGGTGTGCCCTCTGGTAGGGCCTGCCAAATCAATGTGAATCCTAGACCATGGGCCCCTAGGACATTCCCATTCCTGTGTGGGGGTGAGAGGTGGGGCAGGCCTGACTACCTGACAGTTGGGACAAGATGCAACCCAGTTTTCAACCATTTTGTCGATACCTGGCCACCATACATAACTCCTGGCCAATCCCGTCATTCTGACAATACCTGGATGACCCTCATGTAACATTTCCAAAACCTCTTTTTGCAGTTTTGCAGGAATAACCACCCTGTTACCCCACAAAATACATCCTCTTAATACAGATAATTCAGTTTGCCTGGACTTAAAAGGTTGAGCCAGGTGAGGTAGATCTTGAAGAGGCCAGCCTTTCTTAATCCAGCCTATAACAGGAGCCAATAAAGTGTCTTTGGCAGTCTCTCTGGCAATTTCAGCAGCATGCACTGGAAGCTTGGCAACAGTTTCTAGGAAAAAGGTGTGTGTTTCAGGTTCAACGTCCTCCTTGTGGCAAGGAAGTGGGCAACGACTCAGTGCATCAGCATGTCCAATGTCCTTGCCAGGCTTGTGGAGCTGCAAGAAATTCAGTCCACCTCAGCATTCTTGGTGACAGGATAGTAGCTGTAGGTTTGTCTCCTGCCACAATGCCTAACAAAGGTTTGTGATCAGTAACAATGGTAAATGTTCTCCCATACAAATATTCATGAAATTTCTTGACAGCTGCAACAATTGCCAATGCTTCCTTGTCCAATTGGCTGTAATTCCTCTCTGCTTTGGTCAAGGTGCAAGAGTAAAATGCAATAGGGGCTTCTCTTCCACTGGGAAGCCTGTGGCTCAACCCTCCCCCCCACTCCAATAGGAGCTGCATCACAAGTCAGTACAACAGGCAAATTCTCAGAGAACTGTATCACTACAGCATCAGATGTGATTAGTCTTTTAATACTGTTAAATGCTGATTGTTCCTTCCTCCCCCAAATCCAAACAGATTTTTTATCAAGTAATCTGTGCAATGGTTCAGCGATGGTTGCCTTCTGAGGTAGGAACATGTGGTAAAAGTTAATGAGTCCAAGGAAGGCTTGCAAATCTGTTTTGCATTTAGGTCTAGGAGCTTCTTTGATTGCTTGAAACTTGGCATCAGTAGGGTGGATCCCATGCTTGTCAATCATATAGCCCAGGAACTCAACCTTGTCAGTTTTAAGAGTGCATTTTTCTTCCTTGACTTTTAACCCCGCTTCCCTGAATCTGGTAAGGACTTCTCTGAGTCTTTCTTGTAACTGAGTGTCATTTTCAGCAGAGATTAACACATCATCAAAGTAAGGCACTACCCCTGGCAGTCCTTGGAGCATTCTTTCCATAAGGCTTTGAAAGATGCCTGGTGCCAGGCATCTCCAAATTGTAACATTTTACATTTGAAGGCAGCTCTATGAGTTACAATGGTTTGGGCCTCTGCAGTGGCATCATCAAGTGTTAGTTGTTGATATGCCTGGGCCAGATCCAATTTGGCAAAGACTGTACCCCTGCCAAGTGAATGAAACAGATGATGCACCACTGGAACTGGGTATGCTCTCTGTTGCAGCGCATGGTTCAGTGTCCCCTTATAGTCTCCACAGATTCTTACTGACCCATCAGTCTTGACTGGTGTGACTATGGGTGTCTCCCACCTGGAGTGGTCAGTGGGCTCTAAAACCCCTTGAGCTATTAATTTGTCTAATTGTGCATCAATTTTTCCTTTAAAGCAAATGGGACCCTTCTGGGCTTTAAACGAATTGGGTGCACCCTGGGACCTAGGTTGAAAGTGATAGGGGACCCCATATACTTGCCCAATCCTTTGCTGAAGACCCCTGGAAACTCAGACTTCAAGGCTTCCTCCCATTCAGAGTTGCTCACGTGATTGATGCCAGTCACCTCGATGCCTAGTGGATTGAACCACTCAAGTCCCAGCAAGCTTGGGCGATCCTTGTCCACGATGGTCAGGGGCAAACATTTGGTGTGGCCTTTAAACTTCACGTTGAATTCTCTTGTTCCAACTACTGGAATCTTGTTCCCTTGGTAGTCTTTAAGAGTCAGTGCTTGCTTCTGGAAATGTTTCTTCTGAATGTTGGGAAGTAGCCTGTGAATAGTGTCCCATGACACCATAGATAAATAGAGCCTGAGTCCACTTCCATTTGGCAAGGCCTTCCTTCAATGAGTACCTTCACATGTACTTTTCTGCTTCTTAAGGGTGAAGAATGACCAATGGTGACTGTTTGATGAGTTTCATTCTTCCCATTTGCTTCTGAGTTGCGCCCCATTTTCTCACTGAAGTTGTTGGGCTTGAATTCTTTCTCAGGAAATTTCTTCCTACTAGGTGGAGTTCTGGATGATTTGCAGACTCTTGCTAGGTGACCTCTTTTCTCACAACGTAGGCAGATGGTGTCTAAAAACTTGCATTCAGTGCGGGGGTGTCCCCTCCCAGCCTCTGCAATAAAAGTCTTGCCTCTTTCTTCCAAGGTCTTTCCTTTTCTTCTCCATTCTGAGTCTATAAATTCCTTCCTCCACCTCACTACAGTCTGAATCAGAATCTATTTCCTCGCAATGGGTTGTTGTGGACTTTTCCACATCAGAATGGCTTGAGGCCTTGTTAATTTTCTTCATGGCTGCTGCTGAGGACTTAGTGGCTTCTGCTGAGGAGGCCTCTTCTATGGCCTCCTTCAATGTGATCTTAGGTTTTAATAATTTGCTCTGAAGCACCTTGTCTTTGAGGCCTAGGACAAACCGATTGCTCATGGCCTCCTCCAAGATGTTAAACTCGCATGCACCCCCAATGTCTCTTAAGCTTGCCATGAAGTCGTTTACGTTTTCACTTTCCCCTTGATCCCGACGGTAAAACTCGTGTCTCTTAATGAGGCATGATACTTGTGGGGCATAATGGGCTCTTAAAAGTTTTTCTAAATCAGGCCATTCCATTACCTTCACGTCTGCAGCTCCCGCCAATGCCTTCGCCATCTTGAAGACTGCCGGACCGCAGTGCGTAAGAAAGACCGCCCTCTTCCGCTTTTCGGAGATGTCGGCGAGGTCGTTTCCTTCCAAATACATTTGGAAGCGATCCGCTTATTATTCCCAGTCTTCTGCCGCCAGATCGAACGGGGCTGGGGGGTGTTCAGCACAGCCATCTCGCTCTTCTGCTTGTCTTCCACATCATCTTCTCTTCAGGGGAATCCCATCCTCGTCGCCAGTGTTATGTTTGCATGAAGACTCAGATGCGAAGAGCTTCAGTGAAGAGTTTATTTAGTGACTACAGCTCGAATGGACCCGACTTGGCTGGGCTACGGCTGCTACTTATAGCCAGCAGCTGTAGTTGCCAGCCAATCAGAGTGCAGGGTTTTCCCGCACTTTTTAAACCAATCATATTTGACATTTTACAAGAACAATTCAAACTAAACCAATAACATTCAAACCTGCATACATAACAGTCCCCAATTCATTGTCTTTCCTACTCGGCTGCCCTGTTTTTAATGTCTCTTGCTGCCTGAACAACCATCTCAAGGAACAACTGGACACTCTTTGCAGAGAAATTTGCCCTGTCCTAATTATCTGCTCAATGGTTGTAATGGTCTGTTGAAAATGATTGACTCATCCATCTTAAGAGTGTTTAGGGACATAAGAGAAAAGTGCATTGCCTGCATTTTAAAAAGCTTCACAGACTTTTCCTTTTGGCTTTATATTTTTCAGGCTTTAGTAAAGCATCACTTGACAGAAAGATAACTGAAGTCAACTTTATCCCAACTTGTGCTTATTAAAATAAGTTGCTTTTTATTATGTTATATGAATCACATTCAATAATGTTTGGCTTAATCAAGATAATTATAGGGTACCTTGGGAATTAAATTGTGGTTATCCCTGAAATACATTTAATAAAATAGAACTTAAGAAACTCTAAGAAAGAAGTATTAGACACTGGAATCATTGAAGCTATGGATGATTATTATTTTTTTCTTGTTATTTAATGAGAGAGAGTTTCTTACTTGGTTATTACAGAATTATGTTTTCATTTCATAGCAATCAAACTTGCTTCAAGGAGAAATAAGCTCTCAAGTACATAAGAAGCTACAGTGGGATAATTAGGGTTTCATACTAACCTCACTTTTTCCATTTGTGACAAATAGTAGAAATGAAATAATTTAGGCAAAGTAATCATCCTTAGGGAAAATTTTGCTATGGGTTTCATATTTACCCTAAGGTGTATGTCAGTTCTTGCATTACAGATGGATACAGGATTTTAATTTTGAAATAAAAAATTATTTAGCTATTCCTCTCTAGTATTTAGATTTCTTTTCTAATGCTTGCTTGTAGCCACAAAGCATCAATCAGCTTGTTAAATAGGCATGTATGACCTTCAGAATATTAAAGGTCATGTACACCTTTATGGTTTTTCATGTTTTATAGCTACCTCTAGGAGACTGTTAATGGTATATGCTTAATGAAAAACTTATTCACAAGTGCTCTTATGTCGCCAAAATGAAAAACGTATTCAAAAATGCTCTTGTGCTGTCAAATCTAATTCATGCAGTAGTATAAATTGTTCAGTAGCATGTTTCATCACATGGAGATAGTCCCTTGAATATATGTACAAAATTGTAAATTTCTGCTTCTTACATATCAATCATACATTGGACCATCTTATATAGGAGGACACTTCTATTTTCTTTCTGTTTTCTTTTTATCGTATGTCTATTTTCCTTCAAGATCTATTATCTCCCATTTAGAATTTTTCATTACCTTTTTATCCATCACATTTTTCAGATTTCCATCATGAACAATAAACTAGCTCATGTTTTTTATATTTGTATTCATTCTTTTTCAGATTTATGTTCTTAAACATGTGTTTTAAAAAACCAACCAAGAAACACTCAAGCAGATACTGTTTAAACAGTTATGTCCATTATTTATGGCATTATTATGAATTATGGCAAGAATGGTACTGAATGGTTTATATGTGTGTGCAAAGGACAATTGAAATCCATTTTCATCCCATATATGTTTACACTATCCCATTATCACCCTTACCAAGAATACCAGAAAAGAAATATGGCCAGAGAAGAATTTACTTTATTGTAAAGCTACACTAACAGAATCTTGCAAGTCCGAAAGGACAATTCTCCTGCTGTCACATTTACAATCTGATAACTTAGGGAAGATCATTCCTGAACTTCTTGCTCCCCTTTATGTAGCTATGGGGTATAATCCCTCTTGTTTGACCATTTCCTAGCCAATATTCCTTTGTCCAGCCTCCCACATACTGAACAGTATTCTCACATACTATTATACCCAGAGGTAGTATTCAGCAGGTTCTGACCAGTTCTGAAGAACTGGTAGCAGAAATTTTGAGTAGTTCAGAAAACCAGCAAATAACACCTCTGACTGGCCTTGCCCATCTATTCTCTACCTCCCAAGTTCCAGCTGATCGGCTGGGCCTTCTTTTGTTGCCCTGCACAGGAGAACGGACCTGGAAAGCAGGGGAGGAAATCGGATTTTGCAGTAACCTTCCCTCAGGAGTACGGAGGGAATGGAGATTTTGCAGTATCCTTCCCCTGCCATGCCCACCAAGCCATGCCCACCAAGCCACACCACACCCACCAAGCCATGCCCACAGAACCAATAGTAAAAAAATTTGAATCCCACCACTGGTTATATCCTTGGACATCTAATCTAGAGATTACCTTAAAGACAAAATGTGACTGTACTATACCAAGTTGGAAGTACATACAGCATAGTGATACACACTCAGGAAGCTTTGAATGTATAGCTATGGGGTTGTCCCCATGTGACCCCTCACACGTCGCGGATTCCGGATGGCTCCTTGGTATTCAGAGGAGCTCCAGGAGATGAAACACTGTTGGAGGGGCTTAGAGAGCAGGTGGAGGTCCACCCACTCCCAGGCCAACCGAGCCCAGCTAAAAGCCTACATTAGGACTTACCTGGTAGCTATGAGAGCGGCAAGAAGTCTTATCTCTCCGCCCTCATAGCGTCCACAGATAACCACCCAGCCGCCCTGTTTCGGGTTACCCGCTCTCTCCTTCGTTCAGAGGAGGGGGCGGACCCGTTGCAGGAAAGGGCTGAGGAATTTGGTCAATATCTGTCGGATAAAATCGCTCAAATTCGGAGTGGGTTGTCCTCTGATTTGCAGTGGTCTGAGGAATGGGATACAGGCAGTCTGGCCAGTGTGTTCTAGGATGAGTTCGATCCTGTTTCTGAGGATGAAGTGGATGGGATTATGCGGCGCCTGAGTTCCACCACATGTTTGTTGGACCTGTGCCCTTCCTGGTTGGCTTTTGCCAGGGAGGTCACCTGCAGTTGGCTCCGGGCAGTTGTCAATGCTTCGTTAAGGGAGGGTGTTTTTCCCTCTGCCTTGAAGGAGGCAGTAGAGAGACCCCTCCTGAAGAAGCCTGCCCTGGACCCGACCGTGTTAGACAACTTTCATCCAGTCTCCAACCTTCGCTTTCTGGCGAAGGTTGTTGAGAGTGTGGTGGCTCGGCAGTTTTCACTTTTCCTGGATGAAGCGGACTACCTGGATCTGTATCAATCAGGCTTCCGACCTGGTTTCAGCACGGAGACGGCATTGGTCACGCTGATGGATGATCTCTGGAGGGCTTGGGACAGGGGTTTTTCCTCTGTCCTGGTCCTATTAGACCTCTCAGCAGCTTTTGATACCATCAACCATGGTATCCTTCTGTGACACCTTGGGGGGTTGGGTATGGGGGGCACTGTACTTCAGTGGTTCACCTCCTACCTCTTGGGGCAATCGCAGTTGGTATTGGCAGGGGGACAGAGGTCGACCTCAAGGGTGCTCTCTTGTGGGGTCCCTCAGGGGTCGGTTCTCTCCCCTCTGCTATTTAACATCTATATGAAGCCGCTGGGTGAGATCATCCGTGGTTTCGGGGTGAGTTTCCACCAGTACGCAGATGATACCCAGCTGTACATCTCCACACCAAACCAAATCAGTGATGCCCTCTCCTTGATGACCCAGTGCTTGGATGTGGTACGGATCTGGATGAGCGGAAACATGCTTCATCTCAACCCGGCCAAGACTGAGTGGCTGTGCATACTGGCATCTCGGCCCAGTCAGGAATGTTCATCGTTAACCATAGGGGGAGTGGTGTTACCCCCTGTGGATAGGGCGTGGAATCTGGGGGTCCTCCTGGATGTATGGCTCCAGTTGGAGGAGCAGGTGGGGGCTGTCACAAGGGGGGCCTTTGCCCAACTCCGTTTAGTTCACCAACTACGCCCTTTCCTGGACCGAGATGCCCTGCACACGGTTACTCATGCCCTTGTTACCTCCAGGCTCGACTACTTCAATGCTCTCTATTTAGGACTGCCCTTGCATACCATCCGGAGATTGCAGCTGGTGCAGAATGCGGCGGCGTGGGTGGTGATGGGAGTTTCCCGGTTCTCCCATGTTACCCCCTCCTGCGCTGCCTGCATTGGTTGCCAGTTGCGCTCCGGGTAAGATTCAAGGTTTTAACTTTAACATACAAAGTCCTTCATGACATGGGTCCTTACTATTTAAGGGAGCGACTCCTGCTGACATCGAATACTAACCGCCCTGTGCGAGCACATAGACAAGGACTCCTTGGGGTCCCGTCGGCCGGGCAATGCTGGTTGGTGGTCCCCCAATGACGAGCCTATTCTGTCACAGCCCCTGACCTCTGGAATCAACTTCCCTTGGAGCTCCGCCTGGTCCCTGACCTCCGCACCTTTCGCCATGACTTGAAGACCTGGTTGTTTAACCAATCCGGGCTGTGACCCTTTGGGTGGGGTGGTTTTTATTTTTTGTATTTTTGTAATTATATTTCCTTGGGGCTTGTTAGTTTAATTCTTTCTTAATTATTTATTGTTGTTGTTGTTTTAATTGTGAGCCGCCCCGAGTCTTCGGAGATGGGGCGGCATACAAGTCCCAATAATAAATAAATAAATAAATAACTAAATAAATAAATAAATAAATAAATATAATGAAAGTTTGTGAGTACCAGAATTGTCTACTGAATTTTAGATGTGATGCTGAACTTGTACTTCCATTGTCATTTCTATAAGTCATTTCATCTATCCAACACCTCTGCAGGCGGCTGGGAGGTTAATTACCAAACATGCCTCATAGTGCAATCCACATGACTTATGTATTTGTGTCTGATGTTAGGAACAAGTACAAAAAGTTAGGGACAGTGTTATGAGATTGTGATGCATATTCTACCATTTTTATAGCATTGTGGCTTGTAAACATTTATGTTCCTTTCACCCATTTTATTTTTCAGTGATTTTAGATTAATCAGACTCAACAACCATTACCCTATTTATAGCTATTTTTAAAAAAAAGAATGTAATAATGTACATTATAGCACATTCCAAACATATTATAAATTTTAACGTAAAACAAAACAACAATCAGAAATTGATGGATTTGTCAATCCACCTCTTTGCATCTGTTCTGTAAACGGTGGCCTGGCATTCATGAAGAGAAGTTAAATCATTTTTCTTTGAAAAACTTAAATGTTTCTCTATAACAGATTGCTACTTCAAGCTGAGCTTTATATCCTCCATTCTTTTGTTGTCTTTTTTTTCCCTGAAAAGGAACTTGCAGAGGGAATAAAGCACAGGTTTTTGTTTACAGTGGCTGCCATTAATCAATCAAGCTACTTATGAAAAGAGCTTAGTTCCTGCTGTTTGCTCCCATCAAAAAGAGAGAGAGAGAGAGAGAAAAGCATTACCTCTGGAAGGTAATTACATTCTCCAGATATATATAATATTAGAAACAAAAGCTGCAATTTATAACACAGTTCAATTGCAGCCAATACTTCCACTGAGCTGCAAAACAAGACTGAGGAATTGAAAATTATTGTTGCCTATTCAAAACAGGTTTTATTAGAATACAGCCTTTCTTCTTTGTTCTTAACTTCTATTTCTCCTTATTTGGACTTTTAGATGACTTGACTTTGTGCAATTCCCAGAGAGATTCAGACTTACAAAAATATGTTATATTAAAGCTTATGAGATAGATAAGCTTTTCAACAATATTCTATTGATTCACTGTAAGCATGTTGGTATTCATTTTCCAATGTGGAATTTTAAGTATAAAATAGGAAAAATTAGCAGGGAAAATTAAGTGATATTAATACTAGGATGTCTGATTTTTTTTGACCTGTTTAAATTATTGAATTGAAAAACATCTGAAACTGTTATAGTCTTTTAGCTTTAATATAGAAAGGCCTTTAATTTATTTATGTGGATTTTGCTAAGTAATTTTGTCCAATCTTTTTCATTTCTCATGGAGCTGGAAAACAATAAAATGCAGGAATGTAGTTATATCTTTTGAAAGGGATCACTGAGTATTTTCATGTTCAATATATTGTGTAACTATCTGATTGCAGTGTTAGTTTGTCTTTTATGAAACTCACATTTAGGTGCATAACATTTCAAGCTAGGTATTATCCATTCATTCATTTCATTCATAGGCAATCATGATTAGAAGTGAATCTCATTGTTTTACAATATAATTATAATTGGAATACCAATGAACCTTCAAACAAAACTATTATCAATAAAATTCAACATGATAAAACCATGGCTGAACAGCAACTCCAAACCGCAAGCAGAAAGAAAATTTGATGGAAAGAGAATAGTTGATGGGAGCACTTTTCCCAAGAAGGTTATAAAAATGAAGAATGTACAGTGAAGAATAAATGAAAACAGGAGAAGAGCAACAGATGAATGCATGAAATAAGAGTGAGCTGAAAGGAAGCAAAAGTAATTGGTAATCAGCAACATGAAGAGGAATTAAGAGGAAACCTACAAGAAAAAGAAAATAATGAAAAGAAAAATAACAGGACAGAATAAGAATAGGAAGAGGGAAGTGAGAGCAGTTAGGTAGATAATGATGAAAAGAACTGAGTGAAAGGAAACAGAGAAAAGACACAAAGGGACAGATTTAGCAGAGAGAAGAAAATGAAGGAAAGAGGAAAATTCATGACAGAGATACAGTAGCTTGGAGTTCAGAGATTGAGAGGAACAGAAAGATGAGAAAAATAGGACAAAGCACCCAGTCCATCATTGAAGAACAGATAGAGAAAGATTTGAAAGGCGAATGATAAGGAGAGGAGAATAGTGGGCAAGCTGGGAGAAGCGAGCAGTAGTAGCAGGAGATCAAGCTAAAAAATAAATAAATGAATGATTAGCAAGAGATTAGCAAGAGAAGGAGAACCTGGCAGAAAAAGGTACAACAGATGGACCAGAGAAGAACTGGCCACAAAAGAATGAGAGAAGGTCTGATGAAACAACAAGAGATGGAGTCAAGAGAAGAGACAGAGTGTGATGACCCAGGGTGGGATACAAAATAAACACAGTCACAAAAAACAGGTGAATCCCCTTTTATTCCTTCACTTTGCTTCCAAGCTCCAAATATCCTTGACTGGAGACAAAAAACTCCCACACAAGCAGTTAAAAGAAGGAGGAAATGCCGTTTAAATTATAAAGAGTAAAAAACACACAAACCAGGCAAGATAAGGTCTGGAAAACATCCAGAGACATCAGAACACACACTGGGAAGGACGCCAAACTCAGAGAGGAACAATAAACTGGAGATATTTCCACGCTTTGTTTCCAGCACTCGCCTGTACACATGTCCGTCCTCTTATCCAGTTGTCACAGCTGCAGCCCATGAAGAGGATCAAGGCCCTCTTCACCCCAGTAGACCACGTCTCTCCCTTATCCTTTCCTCCCTGCATGCCCTAGGATGGAGAGGGGATGGGCCTCGGTCCTCCTCTGACTGCCCAGCTGGCCTCTGCCCTTCCCAGCCTCCTCCACAACCTCTGAGCCACATTTCCACTCCCTGTCAGCTGTTCCTCCTCTCCCTCAGAGTCAGTCTCCACCAGGGGCATGACATAGAGATAAAGGAGAAATACATGTTTAAACTGAGAGCCTGATCAGAAGAAGCAGGAGCAAACAGACAGGCCAGGAACATGAGATCATTTTTGCTAAAGTAGAAAGCCATTGTGAGTACCCACTTAAAATGGCCACTCAATCTAAATTGGAATTCACATGAAAGCTTCTTATGGTAATAGTCCAGGGCTGTCAAACTCCTGGCCCACAGGTCGGATGCGTCACATCCAATTTTGTAAAGGAGAAAAAAGTCCCAATACATCACATAAGTTTGTGATACATGACAACGTGAGTTTGACAAGCCTGTCATAGACCAAGCACACATTTTAAAAAAAAACCCCAATAAACCACAAACATAACACAGGTCTTAGTTAACAGCTTTTTTATATCTGAGATAAAAGGACATACTCCTTTTACATGAACCTTTATTGGTTACAAAAAAATATTTCCAAAGATTGTTCAGAAGATTGTATAGCATTAATTTCAACTTAGGTAAAAATAATTTTCATTATAGCTATATGTTGCTATAAGAGGTTGTGTAATTATTTAATATGTGAAAAATACAGAAAGTTTAGTAGTAAATCAGATTTTTGCTCATGGTCACAGATGTCTTGCCTATGTTTGGAAAGTATGAGGTTTCTTTAAGGTTTAACAATAGAAAATAAAAAAGCTAGGATATCAACAAAGTGATGTCTGCCAAGGTGAGATCAAAATATCCAGGTTCTCATTCCTAAGAGAAATACAATATTTACTTCTGTGATGATTTGTGTTGTTTTTATATGTGTTTTGTTCAAAAATCAAAATTCTGTATAATGCTAATGTCAGTATACTAGCACCTATTTGCACATTCACAAGCTTGTCTCAGAGTTAAGCTTCAGGGACCATCTGTTCTGTAATTTGCACAAAGTCCTTCTATATATAATGGGTAACTGAACAGCAGCTGGTATGGAATCTTATCTCTCAAAGTACACTTAGCTTAGATTACATTCTTTCCCCATCCTTCATGCTCGCAAAGACAAAAACATTCTCTACTCTAGGGGTATCAAGCTCAATTTCATTGAGGGCCGCACCAGGGTTGTGTTTCATCTCAAAGGGCTGGGATGGGCGTGGCCAGGATGGGCATAGCCAGCTCGATGTCACTTGTGTCGGGGGCGACTGTACTGGCTAGAGCGCTCTGCCAGTGAAAATGGGCTCCCGAGCTCTGTTTTCAACTGCAACGGCCTCCTATAACCCTCTGCCAGTGTAAACAGAGCTCGGGGGGGGGATGTGTGGCCCTCCCAAACTTCGTTTTTGGCTGGGACAGCCTCCTGCAACCCTCTGCAAGCAAAAAATGGAGCTTCCAAGGTCTGTATGCAGCCTTCCTGAACTCTGTTTTCACTGGCAGTGGCACTGCAGGCTGGTCCTTTGCTGTTTCCAAGGCGGCCCTGCAGGCCAGATCTAAGCACCCTGTGGGCCAGCTCTAGCTCCCAGGCCTTGAGTTTGACATCCCTGCTCTACTCCATCACAGAAGCTTCTGAGATTGTGATAGGATACACATTTCTGCAGTTGCAACTATTTATAATATAATTCACAATCATTGTGTTTTCTAAAATTGTTATAATTACACATGACTTAATGTCCGTACAAATATTATTCAGTAAAAATGATTATTATAGAGATTTTCCTTGACCACTGAAAATTACAGTCTTGAGGGTTATAATTATAGTCCAAAAGCATATGTTTATATGAGTGATCTGTTTTCTCTGCATATCTTTCCATAGCAGTCAAAGTCAAAATCTAGTTTTTTTAAAAAAGAAAAAAAACTTGTTAAGTCACTTGTCTGCTTTCCTGTACTAATATGAACCCATCTTACAGATGTGTTGGAAACACAGAATCCAGACAATTTAGCAATGCAGAGATATAAGGATGGTGTCCCTTGACTGTTTCAATGTGGTCACCATAAGTGCAATTTTTCTATTCATTGCTGCTCACCACACTTCCTTTCTTTTTAAGATCACTTCAATTGTGACTAATTTTTCTGTCCCCCAGACACAAATTGTGTGAGGTTGTTCTCACATCTTTTGTTTAAAGATACTAGGATATTATAAAAGGTTCTGTTTAAAGAAGTTATTGTTTAGTGAGGTTTTTGTCACAATTTTTTATTTAAAGATACACAAATGCATCCTAGTGTTTTAGAAAATGGTGCCCACTAATCCAGCATTACATTAATTTGCTTTCCTCCAGCAGTCACACGGAATATTGCAACTCTTATCCAGAAATATAAATTCTGGTACAAAGTGAAGCCATATTTTTTTATCTTGGAAAAAATCAACAAATATAATAATTTAATGCAATATGTGATTACATCACGGGAATAAACTTTGCTCAATTTTAATATTAAGACTATAATATCAAATTATTTACCTAAAGATCAGAATCTTTATTATATAATAAACAACTTGATGCAAATAACAGAATGTCAAGAATTTGCAATTACACCAACATAAAATTATAAAAATAAAAATTATATCATATAGATATCAATGTACTGAAATAAGATAATGGTTAGGATTTGTGAGAGTTAGTCTGGTGTAAAGTCTCAGACCAGAAACCATGAAATCACGAATTCTAGTACCATCTTATCCACAAAGCAAGCTGAGTAATCATGGGCTAGTCACTTCCCTTCTGTTCTAGGAGGAAGTAATGGTCAAAAACATTTGCCAAAAAACCTGCAGGGACTGGTCCAGGCAGTCTCTGAGAACCAAACATGACAATGGAAAAAAAAATCATCATTATTGTTGTCAATGTCATCATCATCATCATGACTGAGTGCCTATCCTTTGAATTTGGAAGTGTGGGTAGAATTGCTGCAGAAGATTGCAGTCTTGAGTAGACCTTTTGCAGATGACTTGCAATATTCATTCTTTGTCCAGCTCTTTGAGAAATAAAGCATAAAACAAAGTAACTAAACATCTTTCCACTCAATGCCACATCTTTCTGCAGGGCACAATATGCATACTGTGTTTCAACAGCCCTGCCTGAATAGACATAATTTATCTCTTGATTCCTTAAGGATTTTTCCACATAATGGGGAAAAAAATTATACATATAAAAACCTGTGGTGAACTCATTTAAAGTTCACCACAGGTTTTTATCATTCTATCAGAAAACCATAAGGAAGGTGAGTTCAGCTAGCAAGTAATTCAAAAATTTTCTGGTTTAACTAATGACATCAGCTGGTGGATTAGAGAAGACCCAGATATTCTTTTTCAAACCAGCCTTTTCTATGCAGTGAACATATTCTGAAATTTACTTTATTCAAACTAGTAATATGTAACTAGTTTAATTAGATTGAACTTTGTTAATTGGGAACTCTGTATATTTATTGTCATGCCTTGTTTCCTTTGATTGTCATTTTTCTATTCAGATATTTGGCATTAATAATAATAATAATAATAATAATAATAATAATAATAATAATTCATTTTAAATTCTTGAACATCCAGTTATTCTCCTAGGTCTTGGGGACAGGTGATTTTGTGGCTGCTCTTGTTTTTGTTTTGTTTTGCTTTGTTTTTGTTTTATTGCTTGGGTGAAAGCCTATTATAATTGTCTTTTTCTGGGGATTTTTGGAAGAATGGATCCAACAGTGAGGTTTAAATTATTCCTTCTCTTCGCTTGTAAAAGGTAAACTGATTCTGTACTCATTGTAGTGGCAGTCTTGCTTAGTATAGTTACCCTGATTATGAATGCTAAATTTTCTTTGGGAATTTATGTACCATATCAGGATGCTGTTTTTCTAAATTAAAAATAGTTTTGAATAATATAATGAATAAAACAAATACTTATTTAACAGTACATTGCACAAAATGAATAAAATTAATTAACACTAAAGAGAAAAGGCTTGACAGTGATAATTGATTTACATTGTCTTGGAAAAGGAAAATATTTGCTTAGAAATCTGCAAACAATTTCAGACAGTACCCAGAGAGTGCAATACTTGAGGACAAAAATTCAGAAAGAGATTAATCTTCAGGATGCAAAATACAGAATGTGGCTCAGAATTGAACCTATCAATGGCTTTACATAAAACCTACTTAATTATTTTTTTCTGCAACATTCAGAATTCATTCAAGTCACTGAAAAGTTTGATTACTAATGGGCCCATTAAAATTGCATCATCTCTATATTAGTTCATTCAGACCCTTTTATCCTTGATATCTCAGACTATGAATTATTTCTGTCTAAAACATTTTGTAGAGCCACTAGAAGTGAGCTTAGATTTTGTAGAGCCACTAGCAGTGAGCTTCACTTTGCCTTTTAATCAGAAGGTGCCTGGAATGCTGAGACTGGTGGTCTCAAACACAACTAAAGAATATGCTGAGGAAAGCAATTAGTATGAGCCATCATTTCTTGGACTGAGAATCTATAATTCATAAGAATAGATCATAAGAATTCTTAAAGCTACTTGTTGAAATGCATGAAAATGTCTAGATTTTTGGAATCCACTACAATGCTGTGTCTAATATTTAATAATGATACAGATAAATAAGATTGCTGTAATAACTTTTTAAATTGCCATTGGTATGAAAAATAAGAATTAATAGAACAAGAGACCCAAAATGTAATTACTAGCTCATTTGAACTTGGAGCTCCAGCTGATTATTCCAAATAATGGGTTAATATTTGGAATGTCATACTCTAAACTGCACACTGGAATGCACTGATTTATTTTTAAAATCAGTGGTTTGAACAGTTCACCTGAAATAAAAGCTTGATAATCATTTTTACAAAAGAAAATTCTTTGTCCTTTGATACAAGTAACATATAAAGAAAGCAGTAGAATTTTACTTACTAGTAAGTCATATTAGGAATGTTATAAATTACTAATTTATTTTCACTTCTCTTGTAATAAACATAAAAACTGAATACCTACACCAAAGCTATGATTCTTGACAATTAATTAAAAATAATCATCACAGGAAATAAAAACCATCTGGAGGCCAGTGACACTTACTCAGTTAACATACTGTTAAATCAAAGAAGCAAAATACATATAAAGATTGCAAATGTACCTGATAAGATTCTCACATTGAATCTGTCACTCTCTTTTTGGGCAGAAAGAAAATCATATGTATGATGAGCAGAAGTAAATCAATTTTATTCAAGGGAACTTACTGTTCACTGAAATCTTCAGAATTTTGGTGAAGAATGTGGCCTATTGTATAGATTCTTAATGTTCATTCCAAGTTTATTGATGCAACCTTGTGTAGTTTCCATAGTTCTTATCCTGAGAATAAATTTCTATGTTAACTTCATTAACAAACTATTTTGCTAAGTGTTCATTTGACCAATTAAATATTAGAAATGCATATTCATACTTCATACTATACTTATCATATGTTATTACTAACATGGATAACCCTACTTTTATTGTTAATGACTTTAGGATATATTTGCCTGACAATACAGTCAAAAAAGTAAGGAATCTGGCTGTTTGTACATATCTAATTTACAGGTATTATTGAACTATAATATACAGCATCACTAACTATTGACCAGGACTTCTAGGCACAGAGTTGCCATTCAGCAACATCTTGAAAAGGAAGGGTCTCCAAGCCCTTCAACGAGTTATTTCTTTCTATATCCCATTAGTAGGGAATTTCTGATGGGTTGGTTTCAGAGAAGGCAGCACAGTTGCAAGATGACATAGCTGGAAAAATTGGGCTTTGTTGAAGAGGGATAGAGAGGTTAATAAGCATGAGTGAGGGTAGTCTGATATCTCCTCAAATTTCTCAAATAGCATCACAATTATATATATCATAAATCAGATATTGTGATAACAAACTCCAGAGGTGGGATCTGTTTGCCACAAGCCAGAACTGAGATTCTTGAAAATTGCATGTAGACTGTGAGCTGCAGATTGCCTAACCCTATGCCTATCATAATAAAGATAGTTGACCATCTCAAAAATCTAAATAAGAAACTAAAGAAGCAAGAACATAAGGCATAGATGCCCATATTGATATCCCTTTGCTTTGCTTTAGATGTTATTATCCCTGTTGCTAACTAAGCCATGGCTATTTACAGTCCCTATTGTCCATTTTTTAAAGAGTCCTTATGGGTTTATTGTGACTTGCTGCATTCTTGAAATAGCAGGCTCAAGACGTCTGAGGATGCTAGGTTGGTGAAGGCTGCTTTTGATGAAATTATGATTATTAGTTCATTCACAGAGATTATATCCACACAAGTACAGACTCTCCCAATTTACACAACATTCTTTCATCTTTTGGGAAATGATCAGCTATCATAATTAATTTCACTAACTGGGGATTGTAGGTTTCCTGAGATAAATAAAGATAAGAATTAGGAATAGTCAAGATGGTATATAATATGGCCAAAACCATTCTTCTTGCATTATAGTTTGATTGTTTGCTTTCCTTCTTTAGAAAAAAAAATTCCATTCACATAATTCACAAGATGCCAAACTGTATACAATGGTGCCTCAAGATCTCCAGTTTTCATTTTTGCTTTGAAAATAACAAGGTCAGATTTCTGTAACAGAGCTGCCTCCTACTAAGAGGTATACTCTCCAAACTTAGACCATTTTCCAAAATGAAAACATGGAATAATATATATTAGAAAGGGTCTTTCTACATTCCAAAATGATAAGAATTTTACAGAGTAGCAGAATACTGTACTGAATTTATTTTCTCAGTAATAACGGATGACTACCAAGAAGGGATGGGATTATCTTTGTGTGAAACAGGTGAATTTGTAAAGGGAGGGGGAATGTCTGGTGGAGAGAAAATCCAGCAGGCTTTATTTTATTTTATTTTATTTTATTTTATTGCCTTTCATCTCCCTTCATTCCAAATGTTTATATCTTCCAAACACTCTTAGTAATACTATATCCAATTGCCAATTCACCTGAAGGAGTAGCTTAATGATGATAATACTCATCACCATTAAAGGAACTTTATGGTTGCAGTTCTATCTCTGCTGAGCTTGATATGGGTTGTTTCTTGGTAACATGCTTAGGTCTGTATTGTTTTCAACCTTCTAAATTCAAATTTCCTAATTAAGTTCTATTCATAGATATCAGAAAGCAAAATTGGCTAACTATTGTAAATATAAACCTGTGCTTTCTGTTTTTAATACAGACAGAGAGGTTAATCTCTACCAATTTTCCTGCATTTAAAATCTTCTTACTATGCATTTAGCATATGTAATACATTTTAGAGTGAGGCAAGAGATATTAATCCTTTGCAATAGGTCTCGCTTGTCCTCAGAGACATCTCAAAACCTGTGAGACATTTATGTATGGATCTTAATAAAGGAAATCATGAAGATGGTAAATTGGAAGAAACTGGATTGATTGTAAAATGTACATAAAATGTTTTCCATTAGGTCCAAATTTAAATGCACATAAATTGAGCAAGTGACAAAATAATAGACTACTTCTTTTTCAACAGCCTCAGAATGATTATGCACTCGTTTGAGCTGTCCTGGCTGTGGCCCTAATGGAAATTTGCATGAG
Organism: Naja naja; assembly: GCA_009733165.1. Lineage (NCBI taxonomy): Eukaryota > Metazoa > Chordata > Lepidosauria > Squamata > Elapidae > Naja > Naja naja. The sequence continues at coordinate 177,160,605 of CM019150.1, forward strand.
AATATCTGCTTCCAATATCTGGTCCTTGATTCTTAGCTTAATCAAAAATCCATTTCATGTAAAACAAGATAACCTGCAGCTAAAGATTGCTTCCCTTTCCTCTACTTCCAGTTCAAACATTATGATAGATGAAACACATTAGCTACATTTTAACTCTACAACATAAATTTTGCCAAATCAACAGTTTCACTGTGCCACAGATCAGGTGTGTCATGTCAGTAAAACTACATTTGTTCTACTTAGCTTTTTTTTAAATCCTGTGAAAGCAATGGATTTTAATAGATATGCATAATGTTGTTTAGAAACAGTCATTAATATTCCCTCTGTCGTGCATGACAATGTGATTCTACACAGCAGCACTGTTAATTTATTATTGACAATTCCATCTCATTATATTTTAATAACTCATCTATGATGCACATAATAGGTGTTCAAATTTAAGGTTATTCAGGTATGAACTTACAGGCAAAATATTCATGCCTTCAGTGTTGTACATAATTAGTTACAACATGATCACATGCTTCTAGATTGTAGCTTACACTGAAGTAAGTACAGCTTTACACAGATTTAGATGTAACAGCCAAGCAATGAAATGAGAATTTGTGAATAAGTAAATGATAACTATCTGCTGAAAGAAAAGGAAAACATGAAGCTGATAATTTTGCAAGTTGCTGTTATCTATTGTTCAAAAAATGCATTCACTTGTATTTCACTATGTTTTGATTTATCATATTGAGAAATGAACAGCATATGTGAACAGCACACTGATTGCAGCTTGATTCTTTTATGCCACACAGATTTTGACCATTTGGGTATAACTCAGATAGAAAGAAAGAGATTCATGAACATGTGGTTATGTGGACACCTTAGGGTTGTGCTGCACGTGAATTTCTAAGACAAGGGAAATGCCTCAGAGCACATGGTGCATGAAAGTAGCACTTCACTACAACCTCTTAAAGCAGCTACCTATACAGGTTGGTTGCTTTATTTTTGCCCATCGCAGTTGAAGAATTCTCAGTAAATTATAATCATAACAATAAAAAATAGGTAAAATTGCCCTTTGAACAACAAAAAAAGAAACAACTCCCCTCCCCCTTAGGCCACAGATAAAGTCATAAAACCACTGATCTCAGAACAGTAAAAGCCCTGAACTTGTCACTAGCTACCAATGCATTTCTCGATATAATTCAGTTGGTGGTGCTGACTTACACAGCCCTACATAACGCTTAGGTATTTTCTGCTCCAATTGGCATCAGCTTAGAGTACTGAAAGAGAGATTTAGATGATGTTTTCTTAAGTTCACATTTGATGCCATCTTGTTTTCTTGTTTTTTTTTTTATTTCATGTTTTCTATGGTTATTATTATGAGAATTGGGATTGGTTTTAACATATTGTGGATGTGTTTATTCTTGTTTTATAAATACTGTAAGCTTATGAGAATCTCTTTGATGGCAGGTAGGCAGGTGGCAACATCTACAAATAAAGGGCTGTTTTGGGCAATTTTGTCTTTAACAATTTCCTGAAACCTTACAAGGTAGGAGCTGATCAGTTTTCAGATGGCTGGGAGTTGAATAACATCACTGTTGCACCAAAGAAGCAGCATTTGAAACTCTCCATCCCCCTAATTTTGTGGTCTCCCAAGAGCACAGCAGGTTGAAATTGGAGAGGAGATGGTCTTGGAGATATCTTGGTGATGACCCATTAGAAATTTAAAGGCCATAATTGAAGCATGAAGCACAGGTATAATGTGTTCATGACATATTCTGGACTAATGTGACATTCATAAGCAGTGACTTGTAGATGTGTTTGTGTGTATCTATATCAACTACTGAGAAGTATTTTTAATCCTTTCTGGACAACTTTTTTAACAATAAAATGTCTGAAGAAACTTATTCTTTTCTCTTCTTCTTTCTCATTTCCTCTGCTGAAATTTCTTGGTCCATAAGGAAAAGAGAATTAAAATCAAGATTGTAGTTCTATACTTGCCTGACCATCAGCCCCATTGAAAAATGACAATCTCAGCCAAGGATATGGAATGTCAAAGGAGAAAAAAAAGTCCAAATAAGCAGAAAGGTACATATTTCTCTTTATCTGTCAGCAGGTATATTGCTGCTTATCTCTCAGTAGAAGTAGAGCTAAGAAAAGTGTGAGTGGGGGAGTATAGATTTTGCTCAGATTAAATTTCTGATTCCATCTGACTCTATGGTGAGGCACATTCTACCAACTCTGTGGCAAAATCTGCCTTGCCATTTCTCAAAATTTTTCTTCTATGAAAGAAGCTTCCGTTTTTTTCTCTCAGACAGAATATTATATTCAGTTTTGATTTCCACAGTGCAAGAAGGATGTTGAGGAATTGGAAAAAGTGTGTAGAAAAAAGCAACAAAAAGAGTGATGGGCTTGAAAGATAAATTCTATGAAGAATGATTAAAAGATGGTGCATTTAATTAAAGAAGAGATGACTAATGGAAGATATGATGCAGTCTTCCAAAGTCTGAGGAGATGTTACAGAAAAGAGGGCTATTCTCTCAAATAGCCAAGGTAAGAAAAACATTAAAGGGTGAAAGTGTCCTGTCCTAGGGCATATCCACCCAAACAACATAAGAGAGGTGGTTGCAAAGTTTATTGGTAGTTCTATGAGAAAAATGATTTTATATCAGGCAGAACGCAAGCCCAAACCTACAGAATTTACCCACTTACGCACCAAGAAATAAGTCCCCAAACTGAACTCCGTGAAAGTTTCAAATTCAAAGCAAAAGGTACAAAACAAAGAGTCAAGCATTGCAGAAGATTCACCAACCCAAAGGTCAAAGTCATGGAATTTCAAAGTCAGAGCTCAAGGCATACAGAGTGTGGGTTATTGTTGCCAATTAAGAGGCAAATAGATTCTGTGATAGTGAACTCCTTAGGGAGGGTATGGCCCCTTTTGTTCTGCTCTCTCCTCTTGCATGGTGAATTCTTGCACCATGCAAGAGGAGGCAGCTCTTGCATGCCTCCTCTTGCATGCCTCCTCTGAGCTGCCACCAAGAGGGAAGTTCAGATTCCTCATCTTCATGGACCATTGTTATTGTTGATTACTAGACTGCCCTGTCTCAAGTGTCTGCAGATCTTCAGGCAATGGTTCATCTAACAGCCTGCCTTCTGCAGCATGGATGCTCCAAGCCTGAAGGTGTTGAAACAAAGCTTGGACAGCCATTGTCTGGAATACTCTGGGAATTCCTGTCCCAGGCAAGGGACTGGACTAGAAAACTCCAAAGTCCTTTCTAACTCTATGACTCTGTGATTATTCTTTCCAGTGTACATGTCAACTTTTCTCTTAGTAACATTTTGAGCAGTAAAGGTGTTACTGAATGGTCCTCATTTGGGATTAGGACTAGTTTTCTCTTATACACCTTTTCCATCATTTTGAAACTTCTCTGAAATTGAAGATATCCCTTCATATACACCCTAATCCTTGATTAAAACTTGGGTTCTTCTCAACCAGGATACAAGATTATTACTCTTTCATAAGAACAGGTCATCAAAATTATTTATCTACTTTGAAACAAATTTCTGAAAAGAAATGTTAGACTCCCCATATACAGCAACAGTACAATGTCAATAGCCTTTAAAAGAAGCAGACCAGTGTCTTTGAATTTCTATTTATTAGCATCCTTCTGCACTCTGTTGAACAGGAATGTTAACATTCATTTATCTCACCATTTACAGTTGCAGATATAAAAAATGGTTGCATTTTCCAAAAAAAGAGAATCTATTAATTTAGGAGATACATGGCAATTTTAAGCCTGTATTAAATGTCAGTGTGAAACTCTTACGTTTTTATTATTAGTTAGGTACTGAAAAAAGATCTGAATCAATGAAGAATCACAGACCAAAATTTTCTTTTTCTCTTGGGCAAACCAAAGTAAATTCTACTTGGCAAAAACACAGTCCAATAAACAAAGCAATCTTCTAATAGAACTCTTGGCTTTATTATGGGGTACACAAAGCATGTCAATAATAATGAAGTGCCTAGAAATAACAGGAGTCAGTAAAAATATCAGAAGTCTTGTGCAAAGATCAATAGCATAATGGAAGACACAGTAGCTGGACAATAGTGATAGACTGCGAGAGGTTAATATCAAGAAAGGAATCTTTCAATGAGACTCTCAACACTACTGTTGTTTGTAATGCACTGATTCCTCTCTCAATAACATTGAATAGCTCAGGCCATGGCTATCAAACATGAAAAATAGAGCCATGGCTATCAAACATCAAAAATAGAGCCATGGCTATCAAACATCAAAAATAGAGCCTTGGTGGTGCAGGCTGTTAAACACCTAGCACTTAGTTCCAGCTGCCTGCAATTAGTGCAGGCTCGAATCCCACCAGGCTCAAGGTTGACTCAGCCTTCCATCCTCTCGGGGTGGGTAAATTGAGGACCCAAGATTGTTGGGGGCAGTAAGCTGACTTTGTAAAAAGTGCCGCTTGGGGGGGCCAAAAAGCCCTAATAATAAGCAGGCTGGAATGAAGGCTATTGCTGAGCGCATTGGGTTGTGCTCCAAAAAATTGTAAGCCGCCCTGAGTCTCCACAGAAGGGTGGCATATAAATATGAATTTAAAAAAAAAACATCTGCCAGGCTAGTCCATTCCTTTAAATGAATGATCTGAATCTGTATGGAAAAACACCATCTGAAACAGAATAGCTGCTCAACACTTTTCATATATACAGCCACGATATTGCAGTGAAGTTTGGAAACAACAAATGTGCCACCATTACTATCAAGAGCAGAAAATATTGAATACCGAAGGAATCAAGATACCTATGGAAATAATATTTATTTATTTATTTATTTATTTATTTATTTATTTATTTATTTATTTATAATTGGACTTGTATGCAGCCCCCTCTCCACGAGGACTCGGGGCGGCTCACAATTAAAACACAATAATTCAACAATAAATATTTTTTAAAAAATTAAATCGAACAAGCCCAATCACTAAGAACCATTAAAATAATTTAAAAACCCCAGGAGGTCAGTCCAGCCTGGCCTGTTCAAACAACCAGGTCTTCAGATCGCGGCGGAAGGAGCGAAGATCAGGAACCAAATGGAGCTCCAAAGGGAGTTGATTCCACAAGGCGGGGGCTGCAACAGAATAGGCCCTTCCCCAGGGCACCGCCAGCCGACATTGTCTAGCTGACGGCACCCCAAGGAGTCCCCGTCTGTGCACACGCACAGGGCAATCAGTGTTTGATATTGGCAGGAGACACTCCCGCAAGTACCCCGGACCCAAATCGTAAAGGACTTTGAATGTTAACACCAACACCTTGAATCTCACCTGGAGGGCAACCGGTAACCAATGCAGCTCGCGCAGGAGGGGTGTAACATGGGAGTATTGGGAAACTCCCATCACAACCCGTACAGCCACATTCTGCACCAGCTGAAGCCTCTGGATGGTATGCAAGGGCAGTCCTAGATAGAGAGCGTTGCAGTAGTCCAGTTGGGACATCACAAGTGCATGAGTGATCATGCGAAGGGCATCTCGGTCCAGATATGGGCGCAACTGGTGAACCAGTCGGACCTGGGCAAAAGCCCCCCTGGTCACGGCCCCCACCTGCTCCTCCTAAGCCGTGAATCCAGGAGGACTCCCAGGTTCCGAGCCCTGTCCACAGGGGGCAACACCTCTCCCCCTATGACCAAAGATGGAATCAACTGACTGGGCTGAGATGCCTGCATGCACAACCACTCAGTCTTAGCCGGGTTGAGCTGTAGTCCGTTCCTGCCCACCCAGATCCATACCACATCCAGACATCGGGTCATCACGGAGCGGGCATCACTGATCTGGCTTGGGGTGGAGATATACAGCTGGGTATCATCAGTATGCTGATGATACCTCACCCCAAAACCACGGATAATCTCACCCAGCGGCTTCATATAGATGTTGAACAGGAGGGGAGAGAGGATCGACCCCTGAGGAACCCCACAAGTGAGTGCCCTCGGGGCTGACCTCTGCCCTCCTGCCAACACCAATTGTGAATGCCCCGAGAGGTAGGAGGAGAACCATTGCAAAACAGTGCCCCCCACTCCCAACCCCCCGAGGCGCCGCAATAAGATACCATGGTTGATGGTATCGAAAGCCGCTGAGAGATCTAAAGTCCCCTGTCCTGTGCCCTCCAGAGATCATCCATCAGCGTGACCAATGCCGTCTCCGTGCTGAACCCAGGTCGGAAGCCCGACTGATATGGATCTAGATAGTCCGCTTCCTCCAGGAAAAGCAGAAACTGCTGAGCCACCACACTCTCGACAACATTTGCCAAAAAGCGAAGGTTGGAGACTGGACGGAAGTTGTTTAAAACAGCTGGGTCCAGAGCAAGCGTCTTCAGGAGGGGTCTCACCACTGCCTCTTTCAATATCAAGAGACTGGATGAAGATGATCACTATAAATATGCGGGAATCATTTAAGCTGGCAACATTATCCATGCTAAAGTCAAGAAGTAGGTTAGAGTGAATACATTGAGAGAGTGAAGAAGATCTTAAAGCCCAAAGTAAGGAAATGAGGGTGAAGAAAAATTAGAAATTAATTACAGAAAAACAATGTTAGTTTTATTTATGAAACTAATGGTCTAATGTGATAATGGCCTCTACAAATGGAAAATTAATGGCAATCATATTGAGCATTTAAAACCGTTCAATCCTTAAGAATTTTTTTCACTTTCTAGTGCTTGGAAAAAGCAAATAAAAGCTGTTTCACCTTATGCAGAATAAATTTCCAGTGCTATCATTAGATTTGCCAACTATTGTGGAATTAATTACATCTCCACTGTACAGATTTGATTTATGGCAAACGCACTGAGTCTTACTTTACAATGTGGAAATCTGTATCTATAAAGAAATAAAACACTTGGAGATAATTCATTCCAAATTCTTAAAAACTATGCTGCCTATTCTTCAGTTCATATCAAACACAACATTGAGGCCAGAGCTCAGATGTTTATCAACACATGAAGAACTATCAATCAAAATATTACTTAAAATTATACCCATGCTAGATCTCATTTAATTATCACTGATAAATCAGACTCCTCAGATAGTCTGAATACTTCTTACCTGATTTCCACAGCTATTGAGCATAGAGCAGCAACCCATTTCCACTGTAAAAAAAATCCAGGCATGACTCGGGGGAAGTGGGGTGGAGACTGATATTATCCAAATAATAGGCATGACCACTGATGAGCAAAACCCCACCCTTTTGTTACATGCCAACTATTCAAGATTCGGTCATGCCTGCTATTTGAGTCCGATGCAGACATTCCTATGAAAAACTCTTCCTTCTCACACAGAAGAAATATAATAATGAAAACAAAGGGAATGTATTAAGGGACACAGAAACAATCATCTGAAGAAGACATAATAAGAGATAATTGTACAAAAGAGCATGTAGAAACCAACATTGAAGGGATAAAAAATGTATTAAATGTTGCAAAAATCTCTACAAAAGAAATGCGGAGGTACTAAGTCCAAAACATGACATTCACCTTCTTCACATTTTGACTGATTTAATGTGAAGAAAATCCACCATCTTTTGGCTTATATATCTCCCAAAATATCTAAAAGGGTAGCCAAGCTTAGTGGACTTGTTATATTATTTTACCTCTGGGAGGGGAAACTGGAGTAGTTTTCCAATCATCTGATCTTTGAATCATCATCTACATGTGCCAGTTTCTTTCATGATATGTATAAGATTATTAAGTTTTGAGAGAAACTTGCAAACTATTAATTACTAATCTCGCCTTTCCCACTTTTTTCTCCCTTTTGATCTCTATTTTGTCTCTTTGGATGGTGCATCTATTGACCACTGGTCTGTTATCTTAAATAAAGCTAATAACTGTCTCATCTCACAATTCACTTTGAGGATCCTGACATCATAGAATTGGTCTGAAAGGTTTTGATTCAAGTCAAAGTTTGGGTTTCAACCAAATCTGCAATATTACAATATTACAGCACTGATAATGGGTATTATTTTAAGGAAGAAAAAGCAGTTTTATAGCTAGAATATTTGGATGTTAGTAATATAGAATAAAACAGTTTGACCGAGGATTTCACCCTATGAGAAATGATTATTTTAATTAACTATTGCAAATCATTAAATATTTACAGAAAATTCTTTCTTTTTTCAATTTTCCTTTCCTTTAGCATAAGCAATAAACTGAAGAGTTAATTGAGTTGTATGGCTTATGGTGAGGCTTTCCTCCAATTTTTCATCAAAAAAAATTAATGGATAATTAAGTAAAATATAAACATATATATTGAGCTATCATAACTGTATGTTTATGAATGCATAGGTTTTGTTTCTTAAAATAGCTGTTCACTTTTTATATAACTGAGCATATTATTTTCTTTAGACTCCAACTGCCAAAATAAAGAGTGTTGTCTTTTTTTTTCAAGAATCAATACAAATAATATCTGTAAATAATTTGTAAGTGTAAATGTATTGCAATAAGTTCAGTGGAAGTTGCAAGGGATGGTAAAAAAAATCAAGATGATGGCTTCAATCATGTGATCAGGAGGCAGGGCTTCAATTGTACAGTAATTTCCATCATTCTGATTTTTTCACAGACACATCCCTACCAACACCCTTGGATGTATTTTTCTTTTCTCCTTCTCTGACCCTATCTCTTCTTTTATTTACTCTGAAAAGAGAAAGAAAATAATTACACGGGAGCTGGTGCATTTTTTATCCAGGGGTGAGATTTAAGTTTTATGGGTGTTTCTTCTATGGATCCAAGACTATATTCCTATCTGTAGGAATATATCCTATATTCCTATCTGTAGGAATATATCTGCTTCTATCTGTATACTATGCCTTTGTTTAGTACTGTGTGGTTGAAAATGTATTGCCCCTTTAAGAAAACTGTTGAGAAAGTAAGGGAGATGTTGAGTAAATCTCCAGGAGATTCCAACCTGATGAGTCCAATAGTTACTGGTATGAAGTTATTCTTGCATTTGGTAATCAATTCATATGGTCAATGTTTAATTCAAATTGGTCTTTAACCTTTAACTTCCTAATCTTCTATATTCCATGGAAATAAAGTAAAACTATATGTTCATAACTGGAAGATAGAATTGGGAGGAGAAAACTGCCTTAGAACATCCTGATGGCCAGAGAGTTGGCAATAGGCTTGGTTAAAGGGGTTTGTATGGGAATTAGAAAATAAAGTGCTGAGCCTCTACAAATGGGCAAAATCTTCCCCCTCCCAGTTGCTCAGGGCTATTAGTCTGATATTAATTCAGACAAGTTTCCAATTCTGATTAAATTTAGAAATAAGTCATGTACTGTATTTGAAAATATTTATGAAAGTTTCTGTTATCTCATTTGTTCTATTTCAGTTTTCCATATGAAAAGCTGGGGATGATTGCATTGTGGAAATACTTAGAATTGAATAAAAATGAGATTTTCAGTTATGAAATGTCATTTTCTTTCTAAAAGTAAAACAAAAAGATATTTTCTTGTGTAACTAAATAGAGAAAGTTTGCACATATTTATGTCAAGAATTTAATGAAATATAAACCAAACATTATTTTCATAAGTCTAGCTAGTATGTTCAATCTCTGATACTGGCCTACTTTTTTAACAAACAAAACATGTAATGAGGATGGATAAAAAAGATCAAATTAAACAAGTTCAGACCAGAGTTTAAACCAAATATTTAGACAGTGTTAATTATGCATTTTCTTATGCATATCACTTTAACTGGATGAAAACTGCGGGAACTTTCAGAGTCAGTTTAATGTCAGTGTTCCAAGTAATGCACCCATAGAAAGCAGAACTCCAAGGCACATAGATTCCTCAAAGAACAATTTACTGGACACATCATTTTGGCACAACTAATGAAAACCAACTCTGAAAGTTCCTGTGGGTTTCACCATGTTAAAAGTGAAAGTTCTCCCTTTCCACAAGTCATCTGTTACATTGTCCAATAGTGGGTGCTGGCTGGTTGCTTGGTTACTCTCCTCGTCCTCCTCCCTCTTCCAGCCACCTGTTGAAATGTCCTTGGATCCCATAGGAAATCTTTCTATTTTGGCTACAAAACCTGAGCTATCTATTTTCCTCCCCCATCCCATCCAGTGGCAATCCTGAAGCCATAAAGATGGCCTCAGGCAGGTTCGCTTCTGGGTTGACAATTGTATTCATAGCAAGTGCCAATGTAAGTGTACCAGTATTGTATTCAAACTCAACACACCAATTCACAAGTAACTCAAATAATTATCAGGATTTAATAAAAATGATATGTGACAAGTAGAACTACACACACACACACACCACTTTATCTTTTAAGGAGGCATGCACTAGTACTGATGCTGGACTTTAATTGTTCTGACATGTTTGATGCTAACGATTTTTTGCTGACAAGTTTTTCTTCAGAAGATGGAAGAAAGCACAAGAGAATCAGTCATCCTTGACTTGATTGAAACTATAAAAGAACACATAATTGAGAAAAGTAGAAGTAGCAGATGTATGAGAAGAGATAGCATTCTTAGTTTCAAGAGGAAATAAACTTGAGCAAATTTGAATTAGTATTTAGGAACTCACAAGAGCAGCTTTTAGTAAATGTCTGAGGAATTGTGGGAGTCATTAATGGAGAAAGAAATGGAAGTGAGATAGGAGTTGTAGTGGAGGCTAGAGAGAAGTTCTCTGAAGATTGGCTCCAGAATGATGCTGACAGCTCAGAAGACAGATCCAGATTGGATCCTGCAACATTATCCTGGGACACATATATTCACCTTCATTCTTGGGGATAGGAGTTTTTACAAATAAGATATGAAAAACACAATTATAGACAATTCCAAGGAGGAAAAAAATCTAGGACAGCAGAAAACTTGGTTAAAATCTGAGAACAAGAAATTTTTTTTTAAAGGAACATAATACCAAGGAAAAATGCAAACCAGTAGCTTGGAACTCCAAAAGTTGATATTACAAAAATTAAAGTTCAGCAAGAGCTGAAATTAGGAAATAATGTTAAAAAGATCAGAAAGCAAAATAAAATATGTGTTCAAAATAAAAAGAAAAGGAAAAAGTCCAGGAACAAAGTCCTGCTCAACAAAGACAACAAAATACACAGTGACTGCAAATTAAGAAAGAGGTACTCAAACTGCTATTATGGCTCAATCTTCTTGAATAATAGGGTATGTATTCCATTCTCCATCATAGCAAAAGAATGAAGGGGCAGAATTGAAATTTGTGGTTAATAGAAATAGACAGGAAATAATTATTTACTTTGACAGGAAATAATTATTTACATACTTTGAATGAATTTGGATTCTATGGATGGTTCTTGAGTAAGAAATGGATTAAAATGGTTTTGCTTATTTTCTACTTTCCCATAATCCCACAGTTCTATCCTTCATCACCTTTCTTGGGATGGGGAATTCTCCTAGCCCACTGCAGAGAATTGCAGCAGAAACAAGTGAAACATATAGTTAAGAAGAGTTCAATATCAGATAAATCAAGTGTCTTGAAATGTTTAAAAGGTTCCCCTGCACATATGTGCTAGTTGTTTCCAGCTCTAGGGGGCAGTGCTCATCTCTGTCACAAAGCCTAAGAGCCAGCACTGTCCAAAAACGTCTCCGTGGCCATGATGACTAAATGCCAAGGGTGCACTGAATGCTGTTATCTTCCCATCAAAGTGGTCACTATTTTTCTACTTGCATTTTTACATGTTTTGAACTGCTAGGTTGGCAGAAGCTAGGACAAGTAACAGGAGCTCACTCCATTATGCAGCACTAGGGATGCAAAATGCTGAACTGCCAACTTTTCTGATCAACAAGCTGGTCTTAACCATTGAGCCACCATGTCCCTTTGAAATGTTTACTCCTAGTCATTAAAACAGTACATTAGCATGAATCTATATTGCACATATTTTGAGCCTTCAAGAGTATACCATATGATTTGTTCTCATAATCAATTTACAATATAATCATGAACACTATGTTTCCAATAGCTGCTGCAAAAACAGAATATATTTTTGTTAAGTTTGCATGAAGAGTCAGACACGGAGTGCTTCAGTGAAGAGTTTATTAGTGACTACAGCTCATAACAGACCCGATTTGGCTGGGCTGCGGCTGCTACTTATAGCCAGCAGCTGCAGTTGCCAGCCAATCAGAGTGCAGGATTTTCCCACACTTTTTAAACCAATCATTTCTCACATTTTACAAGAACAGTTCAAATTAAACCAATGACATTCAAACCTGCATACATAACAATTTTTATGAGGTAGTTTCTGTCAGAAAATATCATAGTATCTCATTTTATGTGAGGAATGATTTCTGAGCATTCATCATGTTGATAAATCTAAGGATTGTCAACCCATATTTATCACATAAAAATAATGCCAAGTCTTTCAATCACTTGGTAACAACATAGGACCTAAGAAGGAGAGAAAAATGAAGGAGGCTAGGGAGGTTGAATCAGATTTCTCCCACTCCCTTCTATAAAGTTTTTGATGACTTAATATTGTATAACTTACAAGGAAATCGATTATTCTCCTATGAAACTTGGCCACAGAGCTATTTTCTACATCATATCAATCACTTCTCTGTGTCTTTTTATGCTTTTGCCATTGATTGTTAACTGATTATAAGACAAGCTGAAAGTTTTCTATAATTTCCATGCTGCTAGGATATTGCTTCTCTGTTAAGGTCAACATATCTCCTCTTTGATATTTTATTATGTAGGAAGAGCAGGGAGTAACTGATCTGTTATTCCTCTCCCTTTTTATGATCATGTGTATACTGCTTGACTTCCACTTTTCTTACCTGAACGAATAGATATCCAGGATCTTATTTCTGAAACATGAAGCCCAAACTTACATTTTTTGAAAAAAAGAGACAAATGAATTTTAGATTTTAGAGTTCTTTATTGGCAAAGTGTGATTGGACACACAAGGAATTTGTCTTGATGCAAATGCTCTCTACTTTTTTGGTAGGTCTAACTTGGTTTTGTTCAACTCAAAGAGAATATCACATTGTGGAAGTTAGCTATACAAAATACTTCACTGTGGTGCACAGCTATGCTAACTATAGGCTGCTGCTCTAGATTAATTCTCCTGTGCCAGGCTTTGCAAATTGATGTAATTATGTAAATAAGTATTTGAAAGTTAATCCTTACAACTTTAACACTTTAGTTGAGTTGATTTTCTAACAGGAGCTTTATGTGGCCATCGTTCTTATTTTTATTATTTGTGAGTGTACATGTGTCCACCTGCTCCATGGATTCCAAATGTTTGTTACCAGTTCCCTTCACTTGTTGCTAGCACTTGTTGATTCTTTTTTCCTGATTCACTGCATAATATGTTGTTTCTCCATGCCTGCAAGCATGACTGACAAGTCATAAATATGGAGAAGAAATACAGGGTGAAATGAAAGCCATGAAAATATGAACATTGGTCATTTGCTATCAGCAACATCCCAGCAAAGCACAAATTGGTAAGTTACATGCACACATCCTTGTCTATGCAAATAAGCTGAGATATGTTGGCTTCAGTAACAAGACAGGGTCCAGTTTGGTAGCTAAACATAAGCTATGTAAACAGATATTACATGCCAATTTCTTTGCACTAAAATATAGTAATGCTTGGGCTATTCTGCACACAAGTATTTCCAACAGCTGTGGTGGTGCAGTGGTTAGAATGTAGTACTGCAGGCTAACTCACTGCCAATTCCAGGAGTTCGATACTGAACAGCTCAAGGTTGACTCAGTATTCTATCCTTCTGAGGTTGGTAAAATGAGGACTCACATTGTTGGGGACAATATGCTGTCTCTGTAAACTACTTAGAGAGAGCTGTGAAGCACTGTGAACCAGTATATAAGTCTAAGTGCTACTGCTGCTATCTTTTGGAAGACACTTAAACTCATGACCAAAACAATCTGCCTGTAAACTGAAGATATGGGATGTAGAAGAAGCTTTTCCATACCTTTGTCAATTGGGCTGGTTTTGAACATGGCTATATTGATGTTCCAGAGGACAGCTAGATCTATATTAAAAAACAGGGGTAGCACTCTTTCAAATGAACACCAGAATCATGTTCATAAAAAGCACAGTTAACAGACCACCAGTGCAAATATGCTTTTCAATGGCCTCTTGTCACTCAACAGAAAGAAAGAAAGAAGGAAATAAAGGAAGGAAGGAAGGAAGGAAGGAAGGAAGGAAGGAAGGAAGGAAGGAAGGAAGGAAGATGGTTGAATAGGCACCCACCTATGGTGGTCAAATCCTGCGTCACTAAGTTAAGGAGACTAATTAGTGGTTGTTTTTCTTACTGACAAATGACATCAGCAAAAGGTGAAATAAAAGCAGGATATCCAGCAGTCACTTTCCTTAACTCTTTTGCACCAAAACTTCAAAAACAGCATATTTTCTGGCCTCATTACTAGGGCAGATTAAAGCTGAGGCATCAAGTACAATTTATGTCAGCATATTTTCTGCTGACTCAAGGACTGGAGATATGCATGTTGATGTGGCCATGAAGAATAGCCCCCAAGGGTGTTCAACTCATGGGCTGGAAAAGAGATGAAGGTAATTGCAAAGCAGTGTGAAGTGTCTCTCTGAAGTAAATCATATTGCCACTTTGTCCTGACAAGGTGAATTGTGTTGCCTCTTTGACTCAACAGTTTTGCTGCTTTTGTGGTGCAGGTCTCATCCATGCAAATCAAAATCATTTTACACAGAGTTATGGAATAATAGCTTTCTTGGAATTTATTGTGTGGCTATAAGCTGGCATATATATTTTTTTATTGGGTGGAGAAAATAAAATAGTGAATGTCTTGCACCTAAAAACACTTAAATATTTTACGCCATACTGTGCTGGAAGCATATTTGTGAGCATAGTCCATCAATCACAGCTTCTGTTTGTGTTGAATAAAATTTCTGGAAGGCATCATTACATGAATTCACAAGCAACAGGCATTCTTGTGCCCTGACATTATTTTTCCTTGTTCACTTGACTGCTCTTTGCTCCTTTAGAAGACAGTGGAACATTTTGTCACTCAGTTTTATAATCTCTAGACAAGAGTAACACAATTTTAAGTTAATTAATTAGAAAGAATACTTGGCACTGTTCCTCACTGCAAACTGAGCTGTGGACTGATTGCTTTGCCCTCGTTTTGGGTCTCAGATGTGTACAAATCACTGCCTCTGCTATTAACGCCAAGAAGAATCCAGACTTTTCTAGTCCCAATTATCCAGTATCTAATGCTAATGATGGCTGTCTTGATTCAACTCATGAACTGTGCTTGAAGTTGTCTGAAGGCACGAGGAAAAAAATGTATTACCTAAATATCAAAGGCTTACTTTACACGCTTCAGGCTTAATGTTAAAATACTGTACAGCAAGGATAGCTTAATGAGAGGAGAAGAATAGATAAACATCAACCAAGAAGGGCTAATATGTTTTGTATGCTTCCAGCTGAACCCCTCTTTAAAGGGGAGTAGGAAAGTAGCAAACATTGCTTGTTTCCTTCTGCTGGTGGAAAAAGTATCGCACTCCATGTATTGAATCATTGTCTTAAGTAACATATTAACTCATATATGAACTGGTTATTGTTGAGATTTCATTCACATCCTCAGTCATGTGATCTCTTCAATATTCCCCTCTTCATAAAAATATTTCTTCATAATTTAACACAATGTATAACTCAAGAAGCAGGCCTCAGTACCATTGCCCTTAAATCTTGGGTAAAAAGCTGTTCTGTGAACTGTAAAATTTAATGTGGAAATTTCATAAATACATACAAATCAATTGTATTTAATTTTCTCCTGGCTGACCACATCTATGTTGAAGTACAACATCTACTCAAGGGCCAAAAGAGATTCTACACTGCTAGAGTAAACAATACATCAAACGTGTCTGCTGCTGAGGTCTAAAAAATTAAGAATTCACATAATAGCAATGGCACTTAGACTTATATACTGCTTCACAGGGCTTTACAGCTCTTTCTAAGTGATTTACAGAGTCAGCATATTGCCCCAATAATCTGTATACTCATTTTACTGATCTTGGAAGGATGGAAGGCTGAGTCAATTGGCAGTCAGCAGAAGTAGCCTGCAGTACTGCACTCTAACCACTGTGCCACCGTGGCTCATGAATTGAAGCCCTACCCTTTTGAATACACATTAGAAACATGGAGGATATGTGTAAAAAGCAGCATCTATTTTGTGATGATTTTATTCCTTTCTCTAATTCCAGTCTCTGTGTTGAGTGCCTCAAGGCTTGAGTTTCTCTACATGAGTACACTGAGGAAAACAATTGGTTAATGAGATAATTATACATCTCTATGTCTTGCTAGTCAATCGATGCTATTCAGATGTTGCCCAGTGCTGGAGGCTATTAAGAGGTGTGGTGGTGCAGTGGTTGGAATGGAGTATTGCAGGCTAAGTCTGCCAACTTTCAGCAGTTCGATTCTCACCAGCTCAAGACTGACACAGCCTTCCATCCTTCCGGAGTCAGTAAAATGAGGACTCAGATTGTTAGAGGCAAGTATGCTAACTCTATAAACCACAATATGCTGACTCTGTCAATTGCCTAGAGAGGGCTATAAAGCATCTTGAAGTGATATATAAGTGTTATTGCTAATTAAGGTCTGGACGGGAAGTGAAGTGTCAATTTTTTACCTTTCTGGGGCTGCACTCCTCCAGGCAGAACTTGTATGCAATTTGGGGATCCTCCTGAATCTGCAGCTCCTGCTTGAGGGATAGGTGGAAGACATGGCTGGGCCATGGTAGCGGCTTTTGCATTGATTTAATTTGTGATCTAGTTGTATCCATTGGTGAATGAGGAGGGCTTTCTTTCAGTCAGTTATACAGTAGTTGCTTCCAAGTCGAATTACTGGGTTTCCCAATAGTAGTGTAGAGCTTCCCTTGAAGATTATCTGGAAGTTATAACTGGTCCAGAATCAGCGATGTACACAGTTCTAGGTGCTTCACAGTTTGTATGTATTATGTTGCTGCTGAGTGAACTACACTGGCTTCTATTTTCTTCCCAGGTAAATTCAAGCTACTAGTTATTTATTTCTTTACTTAATTTAAAACATTTATTTAGCTTCCCATCATATAACTACTTAAAATAACATAAAAGCATATTAAAGTTATTAAAACCAGTTGTATAAAAAACAAAATCCTGACATCAAGTCAACATGTAATCACCTTATCTTATCCCAAATTGGGGGAAAACCAGGTATTTGTGCTTTATGGAAGGTTAGGAGGGCAGATGCCTTCCAAACAGCAGGGGAAAGGGTGTTCCATAGGGCAGAGGCTGTTATGAAAAAACACACTTCCTAGCACCCATAAGATGACAATGTTCAAAAGGACTAAAAATGTGCCCACCTTATCTACCCTGGTAGGATGGGTAGATGTCTTTAGGGAAATATGGTCCTGCAGATAACCTGGCCCTGTGCCATATAGGGCTTTAAAGGTGATGATCAGCACCTTGAATTACACCCAAAAAGAAACTGGAAGCCAATGTAGTTCATGCAATAGAGGTGTTACATGGACAAATCTAGGGGCACCCATCACATGCGGGCTGTTGCATTCTGGACCAGTTGAAGTTTCCAGATCAGCCCAATGTAGAATGCATTGTAGTAATCCAAACAGCATGAATGACTGTGAGCAAGTCCTCCTGGTCCAGGAAAGGATGCAATTGACACATTAGATGAATCTGTGCAAAGACTCCTCTAGGCATGGCAGTCAGGAGGACCTCCAAGTTACACCATCTCAGTTCAGGGAAGTGCCACCCTGTCCAGAGTCAAAGGTTTAATTTCATCAAATACCCAGAGCCACTCCTTTTTGCCAGGATTGGGATGAAGCTGGTTCCTGTCCATCTAGATCCAAATAGGCAATTTGGCTATCTTTTTTTAATCACTTTTAATTGCTTTAATTTACCTAAGGATATTTTTTGTTTTGTTTTACCAGGTCCAGATAAAGTAGGCATGTCTAGCTTTCTTTTCTTAAATATTGCCATCTGGTGTGATATATCATGTGTGTTCCTGCCATGTGGAACACCTATTTCTATGGGATCTGGCAGACCCCTACTTTCCTAGCTTTCTGGAAGGCCTTAGAAAATTACCTATTCCCTCAAGAGTTGAGTTGGGATATGGCTATATGAAAGAATGTCTTGGGGGATCAGGAGTTTTTGATGCTGGTTTTATTGTTTATTTATGTCTTTATTGATATTTTTATGAGTCATCCAAGGTTAGAATGCATAGACATCCATGTAAGTCCTTACATAATGAAATAAAATTAAGTGTGTAATGCCTGGTTAAGTCCAGCAATTTTTGATTGTGTTTCTCTTTAACCTAAATATTGTATGTTGACTGCTTGCTTTATACATTGACTTACATTTTTATAACCCATTTAAAGGCCAGAGTCTGGTTTATGATTTTTATAAAAATGTATGATTGAAAGTGGACTTGATTTATGATTTGTCCATTTCCTTTCACAGTCTTGTTAAGCTGTGGAAAAAAAACTGTAACTGCAGATTTGTGCTGTTGTACTTTCTGTACTGTTGTCAGCACAACTGGTAATTCAGTTCTATCCTCTGAATGTGTAATTAGGATTTTCCAGTATGTGAACATGGCTGAGCATTTTTAAAACTATTTTTTTGTTGCAGAAGTTTTAAATTCAACTTTGAATAAAAAGGTCCAAGGCAAAAAGTAGACCTTGCCTCAAAAGTTGACTGCTTTTTAGAATTGTTAGTCCACTTTTGGTTTCATATACAGGAATTTAGCCAATTGGTCTAGAAAATAATGGATGTAAGTTATATTACATCTTATCCCAATCAAATAAAATAGCTAGATAAATCATGGCTTACGATATGAAACCAATATTTCATATCATAAAAAAACAAAAAAATAAAAGTCTATATTATTATTGAGGAAAATATATTTTTATTTTTGTAGTAATTAAACATATTTCTAGGCCTCCACAATCAAAATAGGTGTGGTTTTCAGAGGCTTACATAGAAAAAATACAGTATCAAACATATTAAATGCAAAGTGAAAACACAACAGCACTACAACAATACAAAGAAAACAAAATGAGAAAAAGTTGCAGACTGGTCACACACTACATATCAAACCATACTTTCAATTTCATATCTAGCTGCTGTCAATAGAAATTGTGTTGTTTTAATTAAAGGTACATGAACACTTCCATTATGGGTGAAGTAGTGACATTTAGACTTTAATGCCTTCTCTATTTAATGGCATAAAAACTTAGTTATGATGTTGTGTAGAATTTAAGATGAATACTGGCACATTTAGTCATTGGTTGCTATATCTGAAGGCTAGATTCCAAGCATTAATTACAATTGAGGCTGTTTTACAACTTCCTTAATGTACTATGGTCTTAGTATGCCAGCCTATATTAATTTCAAGTGGAAACTGAAGTTCAGAAACATTTTGGTGTGTTAGAATGTAGATTCTAGACATAGAGATCTAGGGATTCATTATACTATCGGTTATGTATGCAGGTTTAAAGTCATTGGTTTAGTTTGAACTGTTCTTGTAAAATGTAAGAAATGATTGGTTTAAAAAGTGCGGGAAAACCCTGCACTCTGATTGGCTGGCAACTGCGGCTGCTGGCTATAAGCAGCAGCTGTAGCCCAGCCAAAGTGGGTTCGTTCTGAGCTGTAGTCACTAATAAACAAAGAGCTTGAAGCACTCCATGTCTGTCTCTTCATGCAAACTTAACGCTGGCGATGAAGGTGGGATCTCCCTGAAGAAGAAGGCAACGCGGAACAGAAGAAGAGAGAGATGGCTGCGCTGAACACCCCCCCAGCCCCGTTCGATCTGACAGCAGAAGACTGGGAGATGTATGCAGATCATTTCCAAATGTATCTGGAAGGAAACGATCTTGCCAACATTTCCGAGAAGCAGAAGAGGGCGGTCTTTCTCACGCACTGCGGTCCGGCAGTTTTCAAGATGGCAAAGGCATTGGCGGGAGCTGCAGACGTGAAGGTAATGGAATGGCCTGACTTAGAAAAGTTGTTAAGAGCCCATTACGCCCCACAAGTATCATGCCTCATTAAGAGACACGAGTTTTACCATCGGATCAAGGGAAAGCGAAAACGTAAACGACTTCATGGCAAGTTTAAGAGACATTGGGGGTGCATGTGAATTTAACAATTAAGAAGAGGCCATGCGTGATCGATTTGTTCTGGGCCTTAAAGACAAGGTGCTTCAGAGCAAGTTATTACTAAGACCTAAGATCACGCTGAAGGAAGCCATAGAAGAGGCCTCCTCAGCAGAAGCTAGCAAGTCCTCAGCAGCAGCCATGAAGAAAATTAACAAGGCCACAAGCCATCCTGATGTGGAAAAGTCCACAACAACTCATTGTGAGCAAATAGATTCTGAGTCAGACTGCAGTGAGGTGGAAGAAGGAATTTATAGACTCAGAATGGAGCGGAAAAAGAAAGACCTGGGAAGAAAGAGGCAAGATTTCTACTGCAGAGGTTGTGGGGGAAGCCACCCCACACTGAATGCAAGTTCCTAGATACCATCTGCCTCCATTGTAAAAAAAGAGGACACCTAGCAAGAGTCTGCAAATCATCCAGAACTCCACCCAACAGAAGGAAGTTTCCTGACAAAGAATTCAAGCCCAACAACCACAGTGAGAAAATGGGGCACAACACAGAAGCAAATGGGAAGAATGAAACTCATCAAACAGTCACCATTGGTCATTCTTCACCCTTAAGAAGCAGAAAAGTACATGTGAAGGTACTAATTGAAGGAAGGCCTTGCCAAATGGAAGTGGACTCAGGCTCCTATTTATCTATGGTGTCATGGGACACTATTCACAGACTACTCCCAAATATTCATTTCCAGAAGCAAGCACTGACTCTTAAAAACTACCAAGGGAACAAGATTCCAGTAGTTGGAACAAGAGAATTCAACATGAAGTTCAAAGGCCACACCAAAAGCCTGCCCCTGACCATCGTGGACAAGGATCGCCCAAGCTTGCTGGGACTTGAGTGGTTCAATCCACTAGGCATTGAGGTGACTGGCATCAATCACGTGAGCAACACTGAATGGGAGGAGGCCTTGAGGTCTGAGTTTCCAGAGGTCTTCAGCGATGGATTGGGCAAGTATATGGGGACCCCTATCACTTTCAATCTAGATCCCAAGGTGCCACCAATTCGTTTAAAGCCCAGAAGGGTCCCATTTGCCTTAAAGGAAAAATTGATGCACAATTAGATAAACTAATAGCTCAAGGAGTTTTAGAGCCCACTGACCACTCCAGATGGGAGACACCATAGTCACACCAGTCAAGACTGATGGGTCAGTGAGAATCTGTGGAGACTATAAGGGGACATTGAACCATGTGCTTCAGCAGAGCGCATATCCAGTTCCAGTGGTGCATCATCTGTTACATTCACTTGGCAGGGGTACAGTCTTTGCCAAATTGGATCTGGCCCAGGCATATCAACAATTAACAGTTGATGATGCCACTGCAGAGGCCCAAACCATTGTGACTCATAGAGGTGCTTTTAAATGTAAAGGTTACAGTTTGGAGTAAGCGTGGCACCAGGCATCTTCCAAAGCCTTATGGAAAGGATGCTCCAAGGACTGCCAGGGGTAGTACCTTACTTTGATGATGTGTTAATCTCTGCTGAAAATGACACTCAGTTACAAGAGACTCAGAGAAGTCCTTACCAGATTCAAAAAGCGGGGTTAAAAGTCAAGGAAGAAAAATGGACTCTTAGAACTGACAAGGTTGAGTTCTTGGGCTATATGATTGACAAGCATGGTCCACCCCACAGATGCCAAGATTCAGGCAATCAAAGAAGCCCCTAGACCAAAATGTAAAACAGATTTGCAAGCCTTCCTTGGACTCATTAACTTTTATCACATGTTCCTACCTCAGAAGGCAACCATTGCAGAACCACTGCACAGATTATTGGACAAAAAGTCTGCGTGGGTCTGGGGCAGAAAAGAACAATCTGCATTTAACAATATTAAAAGATTAATCACGTCTGATGCTGTACTGATACAGTTCTCTGAGAATTTGCCTGTTGTACTGACTTGTGATGCATCCCCTTTTGGAGTGGGGTTTTTTTGAGCCACAGGCTTCCCAGCGGGAGGGAAGCTCCTATTGCATTTTACTCTTGCACTGTGACCAAAGCAGAGAGGAATTACAGCCAATTGGACAAGGAAGCCTTGGCAATTGTTGCAGCTGTCAAGAAATTCCATGAGTATCTATATGGGAGAACATTTACCATTGTCACAGATCACAAACCTCTGTTAGGCATTGTGGCAGGAGACAAACCTACGCCCACTATCCTGTCACCAAGAATGCTGAGGTGGACTGAATTTCTTGCTGCTTATTCATACAAACTCATCCACAGGCCTGGCAAAGACATTGGCCATGCAGATGCTTTGAGTCGCTGCCCACTTCCTTCCAACACTGAGGACTTTGCTCCTGAGACTTACACCTTTTTCCTAGAAACTGTTGCCAAGCTTCCAGTACACGCTGCTGAAATTGCCAGAGAGACTGCCAAAGACACTGTATTGGCTCCTGTTATAGGCTGGATTAAGAAAGGTTGGCCTCTTCAAGATCTACCTCAACTTTCCCAACCTTTTAAATCCAGGCAAACTGAATTATCTGTATTAAAAGGGTGTATTTTGTGGGGTAAGAGGGTGGTTATTCTGACAAAACTGCAAAAAGAGGTTTTGGAAATGTTACATGAGGGTCATCCAGGTATTGTCAGAATGAAGGGATTGGCCAGGAGTTATGTATGGTGGCCAGGTATTGACAAAATGGTTGAAAACTGGGTTGCATCCTGTCCCAACTGTCAGGTAGTCAGGCCTGCCCCACCTCTCGCCCCCACAGGAATGGGAATGTCCTAGGGGCCCATGGTCCAGGATTCACATTGATTTTGCTGGCCCTACCAGAGGGCACACTTTCCTTATTATAGTAGATGCATATTCCAAATGGCTAGAGGTTATCCCTATGGCATCCACCACAACTGAAGCTGTCACCAAACAGCTTAAAAAGCTTTTGTAACTCACGGGTTTCCTGATGTGCTTGTTTCTGACAATGGCCCTCAATTTACATCCAACCTTTTTGAATCATATATAGCACAACAGGGTATCAGACATGCCCTGACGGCCCCTGGGCATCCTTCAGCTAACGGCCGGGCTGAGCATATGGTGCGACTTACCAAGGAAAAACTTCAGCAATTGGGTCCAGGGGATATCACTGAGAGAGTTGAAAAACTTCTCAGTGTTCAGCATATCACTCCCAAGCCCTCAACTAATTTGTCCCCAGCTGAATTGTTGATGGGTAGGAAACTCAGGTCTCCCCTTGATCGCCTTCATCCCACTTACGCACCCACACCACTAGATTCCACTAGCAAAATTGCACATTCACTGTGGGTGATTCTGTTTATGCTAAGAACCTTATGGGTGAGGAATTATGGATTCCTGCTGAGATAACCCAAATCACAGGCCCCAGGTCTTACAGGGTACAAACGGAGGATGGTGTCCTCTGGAGCAGGCACATTGATCAGTTAAGATCCAGATTGCCTCAGGAGCATCACTTTTGCTTCTCTCTGGTTCCCATACCTACTGCCTCTTCTAGGGGGGAAGGGGAGGATCATGAGTGTAATGAACAAGCAAGAATCAACCCCATGTGTAATGAGCTAACACGGAACCATCCCAAAACCTGTCACAATACCAACAACCATTTTCACAAATGGAAGATTGCACATCATTACCTGATTTAGGTGCTGACATTGGGTTGGAGATGGATTGGGAGGAGAGACCAGGTTGTAGTAACCAAACAGGTTCTACCATTACTACAAGTCCTAGTAAGGAAATGTCAGCAGACACATTTCCTCCCTCACAAGGTGAGAACCTTAAAACATCTGAACCACATAGGTCTCAACGTACACGTAAGAGCCCCACCTATTTAAAAGAATACATTAGATAGGTTGGGGTTTGAGTATGGACTGAACCTAGTGGGGAGGGGTGTTATGTATGCAGGTTTAAAGTCATTGGTTTAGTTTGAACTGTTCTTGTAAAATGTAAGAAATGATTGGTTTAAAAAGTGGGAAAACCTTGCACTCTGATTGGCTGGCAACTGCGGCTGCTGGCTATAAGTAGCAGCCGCAGCCCAGCCAAAGTGGGTTCGTTCTGAGCTGTAGTCACTAATAAACAAACAGCTTGAAGCACTCCGCATCTATCTCTTCATGCAAACTTAACACCATCAAAGAGATTGAAGATTGAAGATTGTTATATGTGTTGTATATACAAATTACATACAAAAAGATTATAATTTCAATTTACAATCACTTGTTTAATGACCATTCAAAGTTACAATGGCATAAAACATTAATTTTTGTTTCAAATCTATCACACATAAGTACCTCTAGTCTTTAGGTCTTTCTAAATAGTCAGTTTGTGACCTAGTGAAAAAGATGAACAAGTCCTTCAGCTTTTACTTTGTTCAGTTTCTCAATTAAACCACTGCCACAATTTCTATATCCTATTTATGTTTATATAGCTATGCATAAACTATTAAATGTTAGGTATACATTTAGCATAAACTCAGTAAAAATGCTTTGCTGTGTTTTGCTTTTATTGTTTTCCAAATTTATATATTTCCTTAATAAAAACTTTATCTGTGCATCTTCATATCATATATGATACCTATATTTAAGCTGCTATCTTGTTTCAAGATGTTCTGATAAGTTTACAGTTTGTTTATATTGAAAAGCAAAATGGGGGATATCCCCATTCCTCTCTACTTGGAAATCTTTTTTTCTATGAAAATTAATCATTTCCAAACTAATATTCTGAGTGCTAAGAGCCTATATGGTTTGCATTTGTTTAGCTATAAGAACTATTTTTACTGAGTGCACCATGGAAGGAGAGAAATACATCTGATACAGATTTTGGTTGTACCACAGCAGTCAGAAAACTCAAGCACAGAGGCTAATGTAAGAGAAGAGATACAGCAAAGATCACCTGGGAAATCAAGACAGTGGGTTGGGAAGAGTAAGGAAAGGTAAAAAAAAAAGAAAATTGTTGGGAGATGCCGAACCGGGCAGGAAGAGGAATCTTGAAAGGGAGTTAGTCTTGAATTTATGCACGGTCCAGGACTGACCCCCTAGTCCATGCTCCATGGATCCTTAACTATCTGTTCCCAAGGGAAAGCAAGGATTCTTGAATTATAGGCAGAATACAATAAAGTAGTTGATTTGAACTCTATATGTATGGATCTGGTTGCTTGTGCCTGATAAAGTGGACTAGAGCAATATCTGAAATTTAAAATGTTAAAATATGGGATTTCAACTTCTAAAATTCCCTATCGATCATGGAGTTGAAGTATATCCATCTTAACATTGCACAGATTGAGAAACATGGAACGAAATATACCACTAACTCTGATGTTAGTCTGCAAGCCTAACAACAATCAAGGACCACAGTGAAGATATGGGACTAAGGCTGAATATAAGCAAAACCAAAGAGGTATAACAACCAGTCATAAAGAGATAATGAAGATATGAAGATGGATAGATGACCAACCATAAAGTAACCAGCAGTCAATAAATATGTGACAAACAAAAATTGATAGGATGGCAGTAATGATCTTGGAAAAGGTATTCATATGGTGTGATATACCTATACCTACAAAGAATCAGAACTGTGAAGGGAACAGAACTTGAAAACTCAGGATAGAAATAATTGATTCTACTGATGCTTTGTGGATGGAGAAGACTCCTGAGACTACCCTTGATAGCCAAGACAACAAATGAATCAAGGAACATATCAATCCTTGAATTTATTTCAAGTATTATTTCTTTTTTAAGATTCCCCTCCCCAATTTTTGTATATTCTGTTCTGTTCTTGTAGAGTTACCTTGCTGATGGGCAAGTATACAGATGGACAGAATGCCAAGCCCCTTTACAAAATAGCTTTCTAACCTCCTGTTGGATTCAAAATGATAAAAAGAGACAGAGGCTTTTGTTTGCATAACAGCTATGACTTTACTTCATCTTTATTTTCTTGAGGCAAACAGAAAGGAGAGGATTTACATTCTAACAAAATCTGATAGAGAGACACAGCAGTACCCAAAGGACAATGTCTGTATGAGCTTCAGGTATTATTCTTGAATCATTTTTAGGCTGGGAAATATTCCCTAGTTAACCTTAATACTCTGGGTAGATCTTACATTTCATATTTTAAGAAAAGTGTGCAGAAATAAAAAAAATGGATCATAATAAGTGCTATACCAAATAGGAGCAAATGTTTTTACCAGTAAATTATCTGCATTAAACAACTATAAATAAGAACATAGATTTGAGAATTCCTGTAGGCATTCTTTCAGCAAATGTTTTCATTATCTTCATCTTCTTATTCAACAATCCGGAATATATCTACACAAAGGGTATTTAATAAAGTATGCATTTCACATAGATATATACCTGCATGCTTATAGAATAATACACACAGCTGGAAAAATTGCATTAGAAGATATTATGCCTGAGGAAAATGAAGTGCGATGCAACAGCTATTTATGTGTGTTCTCCAGACAGATTAATATAATTAAGTAATACATTTTAAACTTCGGCTCTGCAGTCAAAATTTCCCAATTTTGCTTTCACTAAGGAGAAAGAAATATACTTAACAGAGGATTAATAAGGTGACATCATCTTATTGTGTTGTATTTAGTGGACAACTAGATAGTGTGGCAGTTGCTAGCCAGTTTTTCTTTCTACTAAATCTGACCTGACAGAATGCTAGTGATTTTCAGTGTTGTAAATGTTATGTATGCAGGTTTGAATGTCATTGGTTTAGTTTGAACTGTTCTTGTAAAATGTCAGAAATGATTGGTTTAAAAAGTGCGGGAAAACCCTGCACTCTGATTGGCTGGCAACTGCGGCTGCTGGCTATAAATAGCAGCCGCAGCCCAGCCAAATATGGTCTGTTATGAGCTGTAGTCACTAATAAACTCTTCACTGAAGCACTCCGCGTCTGACTCTTCATGCAAACTTAACACTGGCGACGAAGGTGGGATCCTTCCTGAAGAGAAGACGACGCAGAAAACAAGAGAGATGGCTGTGCTGAACACTCCCCCAGCCCCGTTCGATCCGATGGCAGAAGACTGGGACTCGTATGCAGATCGTTTCCAAATGTATTTGGAGGGAAACGATCTCGCCGACATTCCTGAGAAGCGGAAGAGGGCGGTCTTTCTCACGCACTGCAGTCCGGCAGTTTTCAAGATGGCGAAGGCATTGGCGGGAGCTGCAGACGTGAAGGTAATGGAATGGCCTGATTTAGAAAAGCTTTAAGAGCCCATTCGCCCCACAAGTATCGTGCCTCATTAAGAGACATGAGTTTTACCATCGGGATCAAGGGGAAAGCGAAAACGTTAATGACTTCATGGCAAGTTTAAGAGACATTGGGGGTGCATGCGAGTTTAACAACTTGGAAGAGGCCATGCGCGATCGATTTGTTCTAGGCCTCAAAGACAAGGTGCTTCAGAGCAAATTATTATTAAAGCCTAAGATCACGTTGAAGGAAGCCATAGAAGAGGCCTCCTCAGCGGAAGCCACCAAGTCCTCAGCAGCAGCCATGAAGAAAATTAACAAGGCCTCAAGCCATCCTGATGTGGAAAACTCCACAACAACTCATTGCGAGCAAATAGATTCTGAGTCAGACTGTAGTGAGGTGGAGGAAGGAATTTATAGACTCAGAATGGAGAGGAAAAAGAAAGACCTGGGAAGAAAGAGGCAAAATTTTTACTGCAGAGGTTGTGGGGGAAGACACCCCCGCACTGAATGCAAGTTTCTTGATACCATCTGCCTCCATTGTGAAAAAAGAGGTCACCTAGCAAGAGTCTGCAAATCATCCAGAACTCCACCCGACAGAAGGAAGTTTCCTGACAAAGAATTCAAGCCTAACAACTTCAGTGGGGCGCAACACAGAAGCAAATGGGAAGAATGAAACTCATCAAACAGTCACCATTGGTCATTCTTCACCCTTAAGAAGCAGAAAAGTACATGTGAAGGTACTAATTGAAGGAAGGCCTTGCCAAATGGAAGTGGACTCAGGCTCCTATTTATCTATGGTGTCATGGGACACTATTCACAGACTACTCCCAAACATTCAGAAGAAACATTTCCAGAAGCAAGCACTGACTCTTAAAGACTACCAAGGGAACAAGATTCCAGTAGTTGGAACAAGAGAATTCAACGTGAATTTCAAAGGCCACACCAAAAGCCTGCCCCTGACCATCGTGGACAAGGATCGCCCAAGCTTGCTGGGACTTGATTGGTTCAATCCACTAGGCATCAAGGTGATTGGCATAAATCATGTGAACAACACTGAATGGGAGGAGGCCTTGAGGTCTGAGTTTCCAGAGGTCTTCAGCGATGGATTGGGCAAGTATATGGGGACCCCTATCACTTTCAACCTAGATCCCAAGGTGCCCCCAATTCGTTTAAAGCCCAGAAGGGTCCCATTTGCCTTAAAGGAAAAAATTGATGCACAATTAGATAAACTAATAGCTCAAGGAGTTTTAGAGCCCACTGACCACTCCAGATGGGAGACACCCATAGTCACACCAGTCAAGACTGATGGGTCAGTAAGAATCTGTGGAGACTATAAGGGGACATTGAACCATGCTTCAGCAGAGCATATCCAGTTCCAGTGGTGCATCATTTATTATATTCACTTGGCAGGGGCACAGTCTTTGCCAAATTGGATCTGGCCCAGGCATATCAACAACTAACAGTTGATGATGCCACTGCAGAGGCCCAAACCATTGTGACTCATAGAGGTGCCTTCAAATGTAAAAGGTTACAGTTTGGAGTAAGCGTGGCACCAGGCATCTTCCAAAGCCTTATGGAAAGGATGCTCCAAGGACTGCCAGGGGTAGTGCCTTACTTTGATGATGTGTTAATCTCTGCTGAAAATGACACTCAATTACAAGAGAGACTCAGAGAAGTACTTACCAGATTCAAGAAAGCGGGATTAAAAGTCAAGGAAGAAAAATGCACTCTTAGAACTGACAAGGTTGAGTTCTTGGGCTATACGATTGACAAGCATGGCATCCACCCTACAGATGCCAAGGTTCAAGCAATCAAAGAAGCCCCTAGAACAAAATGCAAAACAGATTTGCAAGTCTTCCTTGGACTTATTAACCTTTATCACATGTTCTTACCACAGAAGGCAACCATTGCAGAACCATTACACAGATTATTGGACAAAAAATCTGCTTGGGTCTGGGGCAGGAAGGAACAATCAGCATTCAACAATATTAAAAGACTAATCACGTCTGATGCTGTACTGATACAGTTCTCTGAGAATTTGCCTCTTGTAGTTACTTGTGATGCATCCCCTTTTGGAGTGTGGGGGGGTTTGAGCCACAGGCTTCCCAGCGGGAGGGAAGCTCCTATTGCATTTTACTCTCGCACTTTGACCAAAGCAGAGAGGAATTACAGCCAGTTGGACAAGGAAGCACTGGCAATTGTTGCAGCTGTCAAGAAATTCCATGAGTATCTATATGGGAGAACATTTACCATTCTCACAGATCACAAACCTTTGTTAGGCATTGTGGCAGGAGACAAACCTACACCCACTATCCTGTCACCATGAATGCTGAGGTGGACTGAATTTCTTGCTGCTTATTCATACAAGCTCATCCACAAGCCTGGCAAAGACATTGGCCATGCAGATGCTTTGAGTCGCTGCCCACTTCCATTTCACACTGAGGACTGTGAACCTGAGGTTCACACCTTTTTCCTAGAAACTGTTGCCAAGCTTCCAGTACACGCTGCTGAAATTGCCAGAGAGACTGCCAAAGACTCTTTTTTGGCTCCTGTTATAGGATTAAGAAAGGTTGGCCTTTTCAAGATCTACCTCACCTTGCCCAACCTTTTAAATCCAGGCAAACTGAATTATCTGTATTAAGAGGATGTATTTTGGGGTAACAGGGTGGTTATTCCTGCAAAACTGCAAAGAGAGGTTTTGGAAATGTTCCATGAGGGTCATCCAGGTATTGTAAGGATGAAGGGATTGGCCAGGAGTTATGTATGGTGGCCAGGTATTGACAAAATGGTTGAAAACTGGGTTGCATCTTGTCCCAACTGTCAGGTAGTCAGGCCTGCCCCACCTCTTGCCCCCACACAGGAATGGGAATGTCCTAGGGGCCCATGGTTTAGGATTCACATTGATTTCGCTGGCCCTACCAGAGGGCATACCTTCCATTATAGTCAAATGGCTAGAGGTCATCCCTATGGCATCCACCACAACTGATGCTGTCATCAAGCAGCTTAAAAAGCTTTTTGTAACCCACGGGTTACCTGATGTTCTTGTCTCTGACAATGGCCCTCAATTTACATCCAACCTTTTGAATCCTATCTAGCACAACAGGGTATCAGACATGCCCTGACTGCCCCTGGGCACCCTTTGGCTAACGGCCGGACTGAACGCATGGTATGTTTTACCAAGGAAAAGCTTCAGCAATTGGGTCCTGGGAACATCACTGAGAAAGTTGAAAAACTTCTTAGTGTTCAACAGATCACTCCTAACTCATCAACTAACTTATCCCCAGCAGAGTTGTGGATGGGTAGGAAACTTAGGTCTCTCCTTGACCGCCTTCATCCCACTTACGCACCCAACGCACCACTTGATTCCACTAGCAAAGTTCGCACGTTCAGTGTGGGTGATTCTGTTTATGCTAAGAACCTTATGGGTGAACCTTCATGGATACCTGCTGAAATAACTCAAATCACTGGCCCTCATTCTTACAGGGTGCAAACAGAGGATGGTGTCCTCTGGAGCAGGCACATTGATCAGCTTAGTTCCAGATTACCTCAGGAGCATCGCAATTGTTCCTCTCTAGTTCCCATACCTAATGCCTTTTCTAGGGGGGAAGGGGAGGAGCATGAAGCAAGAATCAACCCCATGTGTAACGAGCCATTACAACAGGAACCATCCCAAGACCTGTCACAATGCCTAAATCCATCCTTACAAGTGGAAGATTGCACATCACTACCAGACTTGGGTGCTGACATTGGTTTGGAGATGGGTTGGGGAGAGAGACCAGATTGTAACAATCAAACAGGTCTTCTTTCACTAGAAGCCCGAGTAGGGAAATGTCAACAGACACATTTCCTCTCTCACTGGGTGAGAACATTAAAACTTCTGAACCACGAAGGTCTCAACGTACATGTAAGAGCCCCACCTATTTAAAAGAATACATTAGATAGGTTGGGGTTTGAGTATGGACTGAACCTAGTGGGGAGGGGTGTTATGTATGCAGGTTTGAATGTCATTGGTTTAGTTTGAAGTGTTCTTGTAAAATGTCAGAAATGATTGGTTTAAAAAGTGTGGGAAAACCCTGCACTCTGATTGGCTGGCAACTGTGGCTGCTGGCTATAAGTAGCAGCCGCAGCCCAGCCAAATCTGGTCTGTTATGAGCTGTAGTCACTAATAAACTCTTCAGTGAAGCACTCCGCATCTGACTCTTCATGCAAACTTAACAGTAAAGAACATAGCATGTTATCCAAACATTGCATATAATGACATGACCACTAATGGGATGGTGAACAGTTATGATCCACCCCATTCCTTTTGCCAATATCCTCTTGGCCTGAAGATCACATTTTCCAGAACAATATTCCAGTTGCTCCACAAAGCAGAAACAAGGATAGTGAATGAGAAATCTGTGACTAGCATGCGGGCAGCCAAGAGAATACATCTGAACATCAGAGAGAAGCAGGAATGGCCCTGGAAATTCTCTCTATAGCAGCTTGTAGAAGCATACTCATGTGTGAAAGGTAGTTGTGATTTTCTAGTATTATGATAGCAATTAAGAATTACTGGACCAGAGTAAATGTCTCAGTTTTAATTAGCTTCTAGAGAATGATTTCAAATCCAGCAAATGTCCAAAATGAGCTCTTATTAAAATCCATGGAAATTTGTCATAATCAGCATGAGAGCCAACTGGCATTACATTCACTTTATATGTTTTTAAAAATGACCGAGAGGCCTTGTCCAATTTTATGCTTAACGGTAGCATCTGTGGAGGTGGGGAGGAAGTAGCTTGTCAAAAGAGGCAAGTGGTGGAGGTGGCATTGGATATAATTCAACTCCCACCTCTTTTGTACATTTGTATCTTACCTTTTGATCTCTATCCCATTTCTACTACCCCTACTGAAACATTTAAAAAGCAGCAGAAGCAGCAGGTTTTCAAAGAGTAGAAACTGCTGTGCTGGTGCTTCCTGCACCACCATTTGATTTCATAATACTACAAGTTTATATGACTGTTCAAGGAAACATTTGAAAAAAAAACACTCTTGAAAGGAATGCTCTGTGCTAAGGACCACAGATCTTTTGAAAAGATGAAAAGACTTAAAAGAGCTCATTCAGCCACTGCATGCATGTTAAAGTCCAACATTCCTTGTACACAGTTTTTTCTTTTCTTTTCTGGTAGAATGAGATTCATCTACTCTGCTTAGAAATGACTGAAAAGTAACTATTTAAATTCCTTCCTGCTAGATTAAAACAAAATTCATTTAAGTGATCTTTGGCTGACATTAGTCTTGCAACTCTAAAAGAACAAATCTTTGGCCATTTCCTTTACTTTCTGAGAAGTTAGGGAGGATCCTTTCTGGGCCTCTTTCTCTGCCCATTATACAGTATTGAGCTATAGCCCCTTATCTCACCATTCCTTAGCATCTCTTCATCTCCTTTTTCAATGGTATATTTCTCATGTACCACTATATATGTACCACTATATCATGAAATCAAAGTTCTACTTATCAAAAAAATAGGTATGCTTTCATTGCAATTTAATAATTTTAAATAATTATTTCAATTTCAAGACCATCCAATTATACAACAACTCTGTGTGAATTAGTTAAAATGAATAAAAGAAAATAACATATGTGAAAGAAAAGGGAATAGAAGAACCAATCCCATAACACAAAAGACTAGGATACTTAACTACCCCAAATCCCAAAATACTTGATAACCATCCTAACTGAAGTCCTGATTTTTAACAATTTTTAAAAAATCAATAAGAGGAGAGCATTACATATCTCCAGAGGATATCATTCCACACAGCAGGAGCTGTAACTGAAGAGGCGTGTTTCTAGGCCTTCCCTCAATACGACATTGTTAATCAATGGGACCTGGAAGGTCTCCATCCTAAGCAATCTCATCAGACAGGAAAAACATACATAGACAGATGGTCCCTCAAATAGTCACATCCAATGCCATGAAGGATTTTACAGGTGATAGGCAGAATTGCATCAGGAAGTCAACTGACAACTAGTGTATTTCACAATGCTGTGGAGACATATATGCATACTCAGCTAATCCATCAATGCCCCACCACTGCATTGCATGGACAATGTTATGTATATGTACACAATGTAGTTGAGTTGACAATATATAAACCACAAATATATATGTCTGTAGCTTTAAGGAAAAATACTGTAATGTATTATACTATGTTCTGGTTGGTTGGTTATGCTGCAAGTTGCCATAAGAGGGAGGTATAGATCATAGTTTAATTCTCTTTCTCACTGATGATCTCTCTTGATACTGATACTGACTGACTAGGGACTGATACTGACTAACCCTGTTTACTTTGATATTCTGTTGATATGGAAGATTATCTGTTGTATTATGGTTTGATATTTGTCTGCTGTAAAAGGCGTGAAACTGGTAAGAACACCTTATAACTGAATATTTCTGGACTGTTAAAAACATGTATGACATGGACTGTTTATTGGACTGTGCTATTTCTTCAAGTAAACATTAACACAACTTGATTTAACTCTGTGTGGCTGTATATTTATTCATAACTGTTCTCATAAACAAGGATATGTGCATATCCTTGTTATACAAGGGTTACTCTGCACATATCCTAACAGACAAGCAGTAGCTTTTGGTGATCTTCCAAGTGGTTTTCTTTAATAGTAAATAGTTCGTTGATGATGTCATTTGCATGTTGACTTCTGTTTCATGGGCTTAACTTTTTAAATTCATTTTATAGAATCATGTTAACATTTCTATACATCCTTATCTTCCAGGATGGCTCATATGTTGAGTGACAAATATTTGTCCTGGAATGTTCATTTGAACCAGCTTATTTTTTGGGAGGGGAAGTGAGTTTTCTTGGCAAGAGTTTTGGAAATGGTTTGCCATTGCCTGTTTCCTAAGAATGTCCAAGGTCACCCATGGCTCTAGCCTGGGACTAGAACTCACTTTCCTAATTTCTAGTTTAAAGCCTTAACCACTGCTCGAAACAAGCTTCCATATATGCCTTTAGGAAAGTTTAAATTACTTATTTTAGAAAATAAGGAAGATTTTCTTGATAGAGATAAGCAGGAACCTATGCAAAAAGGCCTGAAACTTCTTTAAGTGGAAAACAATGATATAATATTTGGAAGCTGCCCAGGAAAATGTCTTCATAGTTCACTGAACTATAAGAAGGAGGAGGCAATAAAGGACAATCAGACTTGCAAGATTTAGTTATTATAACCAATCTCAATAAAAATATCTCTAGCTTTTCAATAGAGTTGATTACCAGTATGGTCTACCTATTGCAGCTGACATATATATACATTAAGTAAATGCAGACTGGGGATTAGCTCAGATTTCCACAAATGTACCCAAAGGATTCAAAGAATATATTATTAAAGATCTATTATGCTACTGAATGTGTTCATGGGAATGGGGTTGAGGAAGAACATCGCACATTGAAGCTTCCCTGATGCAAGGAAGGACTGGTACAGTGCAATAGGGCTGCTATTTTTTGAAGCTAACCTTACTCAGTTGCATACTGTTGATTCTGCTACATGACTTGATTGGTTGATTTATTGTAAACTGAAATTTAAGAAAAACCCTGTGACACATCTTGCAAGCCTGGCTGTACAGGATATGTACTGGTGCATGTGCATGTGTGTGCATGGGTGTGGGTGGGTGAGAGAGGGGGTCATGCCCCTGTTGGAGTCTGAATCCAAGAAGGAAAATGAACAGCTGACAAGGAGCAGGACTGTGGCTCCATTGGCTGTGGAGAAAACTGGGGAAGGGCAAAGTCAGGCTGGACAGAGCAGTGGAGAGGTAGAACAAGAGAGAGGGAGTTCAGAGGAAGATCCAGGTCTGCCCCCTCTTCATCCTAGGGCACGCAGGGAAGAATGGAGAAGAGAGCAACATTGGTTGCATGGCTTACAGGGGAAGAAAGGGCCCTGATTCTCTCCATTAGGGACACCTGGGAAGAGAGTTTAAAGGAGAGGCAGCTGAGAGCAGCATTTGCTGGGAAGAAATCTGAGTTTATCTTGTGTTGACTGTGGTTATCTGTGTTCCTAACATCCTCCCAACTGGGTTGGTTTACTGCTGTTCTTTTACTTCTGGAACTCCTTATCTTGTTCTGCTGGATTAATTACTTGATTGGACTTATAGTTAAAGTTTCTTTGACATTTTGGACTTGAATCTCTGCAACCAAAGGTGAATTTTTCTCCAGACCAGAAGGTAACCAAGACACTGGGGGCAAAGTTGGAGCTAATAAAGGGACTCCTACTTATTATCTGACTATGTTTCCTTTGTGCCACGCCTTGGGTCATCAGAAAGAGAGGGGGGAGGGAGAGCACAATATAGCCTCAAATCCAGATCTGAGTCCTCGGTCCGATCTAAGTATACTATATAAAATCATACATTGCAATGTCCTACCTGTCAATGAATACTTCAGCTTCAACCATAACAATACAAGAGCACACTATAGATACAAACTCATGGTTAACCGCACCAAACTTGATTGCAGGAAATACGACTTCAGCAACCGAGTGGTCAATGTCTGGAATACTCTACCTGACTCTGTGGTTTCTTCCCCAAACCCCCAAAACTTTAACCTTAGACTGTCTACTATTGACCTCACCCCTTTCCTAAGAGGTCTGTAAGGGGCATGCATAAGCGCACCAAAGTGCCAACTGACCCTGTCCTATTGTTTCTTTTATTTTCTTATATGTATCCATGTATTTATAACTATGTTAATATTTATACCTATTATCTTGTAAGCAATTGACTAATCAAATAAATAAATAAAAAATAAATAAATATTTCAAATGACCTTTAACAAGTCAGCATAAGCATAACATGTGTGTGTGTGTTTACGTGTGTGCCTTTGTGTGAGTGTTGACTACTGGTGATGCCTGGAAGATTTCAGAAGTGGTTTGTCACTGGCTCCTTCCTATATTGAAAGAGTAACTGACCCAGGTCTACAACTGGCTTTCTGCCTAAGATCAGGCTAGAATTCATTGTCTTGTAGTCTCCTACTTTAAACAATGCACCAAACAAGCTCTCTAAGATATTTTATGGGTAATGTAGTAATATCCTTTGAAACCAAAGAAAGTACCTAATTATATTAAGCATTGTTTAGTATATTTAATATCCATATATTCTTTTAAAATGCTATGTCTGAGGCACAATATTGTTACAAAATAGTTTTCTTCATACTCATTTAACCAGTAACTGTTTTCATTAATCTTCCAAACTGGTGTTTTCCAGGTTTTTTGGACTTTAAATCTTCATAGGATTCAACTTAAAAGAATATCAGACTGGCACAGGTTAGCTTACAACATCTAAAAATAATCGCTCTCTTTTTCCTTTATGTGGCATCCATACCTTTAAATTTATTAACTTTACCTGTCATTCGCATAGCCTGAAACAAGCTCAGAAGAAATGAACTCTTTGAAGTATGATTGAAAGCAATCCTCCACCTTGATCTCTGCCAGCTAGTAGATGGTCTTTGTTGAACAAGCTACCAGCATTATGACAGATTTTGCTAATTTAGTGTGTTATACAGTATAGCTGTATCCATGCAGAGTTTAGGCTTAGTGCCTAAATGAAGCACTAAGCTATCATCTTGGAATACTGAGCTGTTACGGATCTGAAGAATTAAGTTTATGCCAGTCAGTATGCTCTTGCTACTGTTGTCTGTAATTACATTATCTTGCTAGAATGCATAAAATTCCTTCACTGCAATGTTTCAGCTCACGGTGAGGTATTTTGAATCTTATTATGCTTACTTCTCTCTGTATTGCAATCCCTGGTTACAACAGATTTGCTCCATATTAAAATTTAGAATTCAGAAGCAGATTGGTTGAAAATCAGTGATTTGGATATAATTATACATTGGAAATACAGGGGCTATGGAAGAATCAAACACATCCTACACTTCCTTCTGATTAACATTGGTTTGCTTCAGCTATTAGAGCCTTGATGGTGCAGAGATTAGAATGCAGTATGCAGGCTACTTCTGCTGACTGCTGGTTGCCCAGAAATTTGGCAATTCGAATCTCACTGGCTCAAAGTTGCCTCAGCCTTCCATCCTTCTGAAGTTGGTAAAATGAAACCCAGGTTGTTGGGGGCAATATGCTGATTCTGTAAACTGCTTAGAGAGGGCTGTAAGGCCCTGTGAAGTAATATATAAGTGTAAGTGCTACTGCTATTAATCATGTTCATTTAATCATGGATTAATTTGAATAATCATTGGCAGAGTTTACATAACCCAATAGGTCATCAGTTATGGAATATGGATCACAGTTCATAATCTGAAATCTCACATTAAGCCATAGCATGCTTAATTTTGGTTTAGTTTTACGTAATATAGTCTACTCTAGCATGTTATGTAAATCCAGCTGTTCTCCAGCAAATTAATACAAAATTTCACATTCATTGCTTTGCATTGCTACTTCATGAAGTTTTTCAAAGAAGATCCACCTGTAAAATAATGTTTCTGGCAATCTGTCAAAGATGCTTTATTTTGTACTCTTTCATTGAGCAGGATTATAAAAGTCAAAACTTACCACAATTCACGTGTTCTTTATAATATGCAAAGCTCTTTAATTTTTACTTCTTCCTCTTTTCTAAAGTTAAAATGGGAAATGTGTCAGACACAATCCATTCACTTTCTAACCAAAAGGTGACACATTTTGCTATCCTTATCATTAATAAATGGCAGCAGCATGAGATTAGTTTCAGATGTCTCCAGCTCATTAAGATACATTTTTAATATTTTTGAAACTTTATAATTTATTTAGCTGCTTCTGTGCCCTGGAGCTACTTCTAAATCCTAAGCCTGTGTACTTCAAATTATTATTGAAAAATATTAATTATGGAATGAGAGCAATTTTGGATATTTTTATAGAATGTATTATTCCATATTTTATCAATGGTCCTATATTATTTTTCTCATATTTATCTTTTGCTAAACAGTTACAAATTAGTTCTTTGGTTTAATCTTAAAGTTGTTTTATATTTCACTTCTATAAGCATTTGATAATATAGATGATCATGCAAGATCAGATAGAAATATAAATTAAGTTCCTTTATAAACTAGTATGAGTTTGCACAAATCTTGATAACCACTAAATGGAAGGAAAGTGATGCAGAAACTCAAAGTATTTCTAGAAATTGCCCAGATTTTTGCAACCCAGATTCATTAGTTAACTGTAAATGGATTTATAATATTTATTTGAAGATGTAATATTGAATAAAGCAGGGGTCTCCAACCTTGGCAACTTTAAGACTTGTGGACTTCAACTCCCAGAATTCCTCAGCCAGCTTTGGCAGCTGAGGAATTCTGGGATTTGAAGTCCACAAGTCTTAAAGTTGCCAAGGTTGGAGACTCCTGGAATAAAGCATCCTCAGGGATATAATTGTCAACTCTTTTTCTCTTGTAAGAGAAAAATTCATTTATCACAATGAAGGATTCAAATGGTGGTAACTAGAAACATATCTGGTTTTGACCTTGTACAACAATCTTTGATTTCTTACAATTTGGCTAAAATTGTTGCATCAAATTAATTGGGCTATGAGAAAAGAATAATTTTATTTTTTGTCATTAGGATATTCCCCTACATTTCCCCCAGTTATGGTGAACGTTGGTAAATTGGGCTAGTCAGACTGATAAGAACATCTGGCTGGTTTGCAGTATGAGAAAGTTAGGAAATTTTGGGGGTTAAAGAAAACAAAGCTCAGAGCTACAATCTTCATTGCCCCAGGCCTAATGCTAAGAGCAAGCTCACAATTGCTTCTAGCATTATACCAGCTGACTGATGATTATGGAAGCTGAGGCTTAATCCAGCTATGTTGTTTTCTGCTATCATGTATTAATGTAGACTGGCTTTCCCCATAAAAATGATCTCTGTTGTTCCCATAAAAAAGCCCCATTTAAAAAGATCCTTGCATGTGACCACAACGTGATAGACTTTTGTCTCAACGTATGTCCACACACAAATCACCACAATGATGTAATCCCCAATTTTAACTTTTAAAAAGGCAACTACGATCTTATAGACAACGATTTCTCATCCCTTAATTGGCAATTTCTATTCACTGGATGCAATACTGTTGAAGACCATTACAGCATATTTTTACTTGAAGTCAAAGGAGTCATCAAACTATATGTACCAATAACAACTCCCAAAACCAGAAAAAACAGATTACCCATAACAATAAGGAAGCTTCAATCCAAAAAGAGACCACTTTGGTGGAAAAACAAATCTGGTCACATTGCCAACTTCAAAAGCCAATACAAAATTTATGCCACCAGATAAAGACTGAATGCACCAATTATCACATTAAACAAGAGGAAAACGTTCTACGCACCAATTCCACCCGTGCTTTCTATGATTTTTGTAAACAACAAACTAAAAGACCCAAGGTCCATCCCACCCCTGATAAGACTTAATGGTAAAGACTGTAACAACGACACCATAAAAGCCAACCTCTTTAACAAATTCTTTGGCTCAGTATTTGTAAACAGCAATGGATCATGCCCAGTATTTCCTAGTCGAACCACAGACAACTACAATGATCTAATACATATTGATTTTACAGAAGACAATGTTGAAAAAGCACTACACAATCTAAAAGCATCTCTATTGATTGGACCAGACAGAATATGTGCCTACTTCTTAAAAAAGCTATCCACTGCCATAGCCAAACCTCCAAGCATAATCATTGAAAAATCTTTCAGGACCAGCTCCTTACCAAACCTATGTCATCTCCATCTTCAAAAAGGGAGACCACAGTCTAGTTGAAAATTACAGACCAATCTCTTTATGCTGCGTCACCTGTAAAGTCATGGAATCAATTATTAACCAATCCATTATCCTCCACTTAGAGACAAACAACTTAGTCTCTAATAAACAATTTGGTTTCAGAAAAAAACTATCCTGTAATCTGCAACTCTTACACTGCAAAAACATATGGACTACACAACTCGATCAGGGCAAAACAATAGACGCAATCTACATAGACTTTTGTAAAGCCTTTGATTCAGTGGTACACAACAAATTACTATTAAAACTAAAATCTTATGATATCTCTGGACACCTGCATAACTGGATAGAAGCATTCCTGTCAAACAGACAACAAATGGTCAAAATTGGGAGCGTCTTATCAAATTCTGTACTTGTCCCCCAAGGCAGCTTTCTAGGACCAACTCTCTTCATACTCTACATAAATGACCTCTGTGATCATATTAAGAGCAACTGCATTCTCTTCGCTGATAATGTAAAGCTATTCAACACCACAGACAATTCTGCTACCCTTCAAAAGACCTTGACTATGTATCAGAATGGTCAAACAAATGGCAACTTCAAATCTCAACAAATAAATGCTCTGTCTTACATATTGGCAAAAAAAATCAGAAAATAAAATACAAGCTGAATAGTCAAGACCTTGTTGATGATCCAAACTCTGTCAAGGACCTTGGAGTACTCATCTCTAATGATCTAAGTGCTAGAGCCCACTGTAACTACATAGCCAAAAAGGCATTAAGAGTTGTTAACCTAATCCTACATAGCTTTTTCTCTGGTAATATCACACTACTAACTAGAGCATACAAAACATTTGCTAGACCAATACTTGAATACAGCTCATCAGTCTGGAACCCACATTACGTATCTGATATTAACACAGTAGAAAGTCCAGAAATATTTCACAAGAAGAGTTCTCCACTCTCTACTCATTGCAGAATACCTTATGCCACCAGACTTGAAATTCTAGACCTAGAAAACCTAGAACTACGCCACCTTCGGTCCGATCTAAGTATAGTATATAAAATCATACATTGCAATGTCCTACCTGTCAATGAATACTTCAGCTTCAACCATAACAATACAAGAGCACACAATAGATACAAACTCATGGTTAACCGCACCAAACTTGATTGCAGGAAATATGACTTCAGCAACAGAGTGGTCAATGTCTGGAATACTCTGCCTGACTCTGTGGTTTCTTCCCCAAACCCCCAAAACTTTAACCTTAGACTGTCTACTATTGACCTCACCCCTTTCCTATGAGGTCTGTAGGGGGCATGCATAAGCGCACCAACATGCCTACCATCCCTGTCCTATTGTTTCTTTTATTTTTCATTATATGTATCCATGTATTCATAACTATGTTTATACTTATACCTTTTATCTTTTAAGCAATTGACAAATCAAATCAAATAAATAAAAAATAAAAATGTTACTTTACTAAATTGATTAAAAAAGAAAACAGCAGAACCAGCTCATCTTAATATTTTACATTAATCAGGATACAACAGTATTTTTTAAACTGTTCTGGGGAAATACCTTGTTAATCAAAATTCCAGATAAATAGAAATAAATTTAAAGTTTAGACAAAACAAGCTACTGAAAAACATCTGGCTTTGTGCTCTGTGGAATTGTGCTCTTCATTTCTACTTCTTCCTTAGCTTGATGTGTTCCTGATCAAAACTCTGGCTGAACCCTCAGTACTTTTCAAGATATTATATAATATTTGATTCCAGACTGTCTGTCTGGGATTACTACAAAACTGTGAGACTCAAGGATGCTCTTTCTCCTGCTTCCCCAACACTTCTTCTGTTGACTGCCAGTCTGCTGCCATCTTTCCAAGAAAGCCTTCTTGATGCTTTTGCAACTCTTGCTGAAAACCCATCATTCCTAATCATTATGTCCCTTCCACAGTATGTGTATATTCAGACCCAGCATTTCTGCAAGTCTTATCCCCAAGCACCTCATCTTGCTCACACTGCCTGCCAATTGCATGGACATTCTCTGCCTTTGCTGAAGCCAGAACATGATACCAGTAAACCCAGGCGCTAAACATTAATCTGAGATTTAAAAAGTGTCCTAGAAAAAAGGAATGGCAAAAATTTCTGTAGTATTGTCAAGTAAACTCCATAGCTGACTCCATGAAATCATCAGGGGTGAGCTCAGATCAAGGGAAATATATAAAACACAATCAATCAATCAATCAATCAGTCAAACACACAAACAAACAAACAAATGGTGTCTACAATGTTTTGTATTCTGTGGTTCTGCTCTTCAGTATTTTATGTACTGTCTACTTTTGAAAGCATTATTGATTTAATTATAGATCTAAACCATCAAAATATATAATGTCATCAAGTGAATTAATGAGTGAATGTTTCTGCATATATTATACAGGAGCATTTTCCACTTCCAATCTACCCTAAAACATTCCCATTTGATAGGAGAGTGCCCCAATGACAAAATTTGTATGATTTACCAATCGTTTGTGGATATGATTGGCTTTTGGTATTACATATCTGGAAATGACAAACCTTTCAGCAGGCAGGTATTATTATTTACGTATTTACAGACCCCTCACATGTCAGACATAAACTTTTTCAACTCCTACCCTCAAAATGACGCTATAGAGCACTGCACACCAGAACAACTAGACACAAGAACAGTTTTTTCCCCCGAATGCCATCACTCTGCTGAACAAATAATTCCCTCAACACTGTCCAACTATTTACAAAGTCTGCACTACTATTACTATTAATCTTCTCATCACTCCTTATCACCCATCCCCTCCCACTTGTGACTGAAGGACTGTAACTTTGTCGCTTGTATCCTTATGATTTATATTGACTGTTTCCTAGTATGATTTGATTGCTTATTGTACCCTATGACTATTATTAAGTGTTGTACCTTATGATTCTTGACTCTTGATGAATGTATCTTTTCTTTTATGTATACAGAGAGCATTTTGCACCAAAATGTGTCCAAGTGCAATTGTGTGTCCAATTGCACTTGGCCAATAAAAAAGAATTCTAATTCTATACAACATCTGATGACAGTGTTGATACCTTTTGTTTTAATGACTAAGTCTGAGAATTCACCCCAGATATTGCAGCTCTTTTGGTACCTTTGAATGTTATGTTGGTGTTCCAAATGTCATCAATAAATTGTACGCTTCAGTTTTTGTCAACTGTAATATCTGGAGTGTTGTGTTTCAAAAGATGAAACCACCACTATTATTGTTGTTGTTATTATTGTTGTTGTTATTATTATTATTATTATTATTATTATTATTATTAATCGCACAGTCAGTCAGATGTTCAGACTGGGTTTGGCATTTTTGTTTACCTATCGAGTCCTTACCAAGGACCTGGTATAGGCAAATCTGGATGTTTGATGGTGTTACAGAAATCGCTGCAGGATGGAAACTGTTCCAAGTAAAGCTGCCTTCTTCAATTGACTGATGGCAAATTTGTCAATGCCTATGGTGTTCAAGTTGTTTTGGGACTGCACCCAAGGTGCCTATTACTACCCTTGCTTGCCTTTGCTATATTATTGTTATTGTTGTTATTGTTGTTATTGTTCTAATTGTTGTTATTGCTGTTATTATACACAAAAAACAACAGTGTACACAGCAAATGAGATAACTATGCTGGGTTTCGTATCACAAACCACTGGTCAAACACTTCCC
Organism: Naja naja; assembly: GCA_009733165.1. Classification (NCBI taxonomy): domain Eukaryota; kingdom Metazoa; phylum Chordata; class Lepidosauria; order Squamata; family Elapidae; genus Naja; species Naja naja. The sequence continues at coordinate 177,204,383 of CM019150.1, forward strand.
AAGCATTTAGGACTGCGTGATATATCGGCGGATTTTGCGAGCAGATCCCAATAAGGTGGCCTTCTGTAGCTGACCAATGGTGATTTTTTCAGCGCCAATTGTTTTTAAGTGCTTGCCTAGGTCTTTAGGCACAGCAACCAGTGTGCCGAGTACCACTGGTTTGTGCTAGAGTCTCTGCAGTTTGATTCTCAAGTCTTGATATCTGGTGATTTTTTCAAGTTGTTTCTCATTGATTCTGCTGTCACCAGGTATGGCAATGTCGACGATCCACACTTTTTTCTTCTGCACAATTGTGATATCCAGGGTGTTGTGTTCCAAAACTTTATCAGTCTGTATTCACAAGTCCCACAGTAGTTTTCTATGCTCATTTTCGACTACATTTTCAGGACTTATGATCCCACCAGTTCTTTGCTACAGGCAGATGGTAGTTGTGACACAAATTCCAGTGGACCATCTAAGCGACTGTGTTGTGATGTTGTTTGTAATCAGTCTGAGCGATTGTCTTACAACAGCTCAGTATGTGATCGATGGTTTCATCCACTTCTTTGCAGAATATGCATTTGAGGTCATCAGCAGATTTTTCTATTCTGGCTTTGATTATATTCGTTCTGATGGCTTGTTCTTGGGCTGCAAGAATCAGGCCTTCTGTCTCTTTTTTCAGGGTTCCATTGGTCAGCCATAACCAGGTTTATTATTATTATTATTATTATTATTATTATTATTATTTACAGGAAAGTGATTGTGAGTGACATACAATACTTAATTAAAGACAAATACAAAAAAGAAATAATTAAAATATCTATTAAAAGGTACATAAAACAAGAGATTATGATATTAACCACAGTAAGGGAACCATCGCAAAAGCTCCCTGGTCCCTCCCTGATAACATAACCAATTGCATTTGGTTGGTAAGTCATACTGTCTGAATAAAGTTCAGAAAAGGATTCAGGCAAGAGTGTCACCAAAAACTTAACACAAACATTCTGTATCTGGAATCTAGTGAGACTGTGTATCAGGGCTAGGAAAGCCAAAAACTGGAAAAATTTAGGATGTAAAAATAATGAATTTACTATGTGTTTGTTATATGTCTATGACATCCAAAAATATGATAGAAAATTATGTTAAAAATTATAGAAAATGCTGCATAAATGACAGGTTTGGAACAGTGTACTCAGACTAAGTTACTTTAAGAATATATGCATTGATAAAAAATAACATTTTAACACTTGGGCAATATCATAGTATTAACTCAGTTTTCTTGACCATGACATGCAAGATGAAATATTAAATGCATAATTAGATTAGAAAAGGGAATTTATGCAGAAGGTATTTGGATTATCCAAAATGGGATCATTCTATCTTATTCTATTATTTTTGTAACTCTTGATGGCTTACTCATCCACAGGAGTTGTCAAGAAAGGGCAAATGACAAAGTATGCATCATGACATTATGGTTCAAAGCTCATAACTTCTGTACTTGAATCCAATAATATGAACTAATTTCCTTTGTGATTCACTGCTTGCATGTCAATTTTTAATCTCTAGGGCTAATTATGGGCATCTGTACTTAATGGGTGAGTGAGCTGATTATATGAATATTGTGCTATGCCAACGTATGTTTGTAATCTTTTTCATATTTATACTATTTAACTTATTAATTCTATTAATACTTAGAGTGAAAGACATTCTGCAATAGAATTTAAAAATAATATTCTGTACCTAAGTCTTCCAGTATGTCTGAGAAGTGCGACATTACTTCAAAACATTCAGATATATCTTATAATTGGAAAAACAATAGATTAGCTAAAGTAGAGCCACAGTAGAAGACTCTTGATTTTGACACTGCAATTATCACAAATATGAGTCAGTTGCCAAGCATCCAAATTTTAACATGTGACTAGGAGGATGCTGCAAACAGTGATAAGTATGAAAAATAGTCATAAGACACTTTCTTCAGTGCCATTGCAATTTTGAACTGTCACTAAACAAATTGTTTACCTTGATTACCTGTATCTTATCTGCTAACTACTTTGTTTCACTTTCTAGTGGAAAGTTATTTTCTCTCCCAATACTTCCTTTATGTTTTTCTGATATTCGTCTTCTGACATCAGTTAATGTGTGGTCACATGCTGTTCTATTCCTTTTTTCCAAGCTCGTATTTGCTGAAAATATATCCCAAATACCTTAGTTTTAGACTAGAATATGAACATGCTATAAACATTACAAATTATGACTACTGTACAGAATTCTTTTCCAAGGATGATTAGTCAATTAAATTTTTAAGTGGGATGGGATATAAGGAAAAGTACCAACTACTTAAAACAAGCCTCAAAGTCTGCAAGTTTTTCATTCCTTTAAAACTGATGTAGGAATAGAAACCATCAGGAGAAAGAGAAGATAATATTTTTCCAGAGTAGCCTCTAGGAGAATCACTGATTAGTAGTTTTTTATGGTAAAGGCTAACAATTTAGATTCTTCTTACAAAATATTGACAATATAATTTATACCAGGCTCTGTATCATTTTATATTCACGTTGCTTTTTTAGTCATCAGCTTCAAAATGATTGCTCATTTTCTGAAAAGCAAATTATGCCTTAAATGCTTTTTAGGATACAACACTCATTTTTGCTTGCTTTTCTATTGTGATACTGTATATTTCCAAACAACACAATATTCCAAGAAGTTATAATATGCCATTTAGTCTATGATTGTATATTTATAGTCTTCAATTGCACAATTCTCTTCATTCCATGCTTTATCAATATATGTGTCTTGAGATCAATTTTGGCTCCTGGCAACTGCCTGAACTAGTCCCTCTAGTTTTCTTGATAGGGTTTCTCAGAAGTGGTTTGCCATTGCTACTTTCTAGGGCTGAGAGAAAACAACTTTCCCATGGTCATTCCGCTGGTTTTGTACCTACTTCATACTGGCTCTCTGTGCTTTAATTACTATCTAATTAACTAATTTAATTAACTAATTTAATTAACTAATTTAATTAATTATTTAATTACAACTATTATTTTTTAAGTATATATAAATACAAAATTAGAAATAAAAGAAGTTAGATTAATCACCATCTCACCATTACCTCCTACAAGGCCTGGGTCCAAGGTATTTACGAGAATGATTCCTGCCGGCATCGAATGCCAACCGCCCTGTATGAGCGCACAGACAGGGGCTCCTTGGGGTACCACCTGCGACCCAGTGTCATTTGGTGGTGTCCCGGGGGAGGGCCTATTCTGTGGCAGCTCCCACTTTATGAAATCAGCTTCCCCTGGAGCTCCATTTGGCCCCTGACCTTCACACCTTCCGCCATGACTTAAAGACTTGGTTGTTGTTGTTTTTTAAATTACATTTATATGCCGCCCTTCTCCGAAGACTCAGGGAGGCTTACAATTTTTGGGATACAACCCAATGTGCTCAGCAATAGCCTTCATTCCATTGTATATGCCTGCTTATTACTAAGTGGCATTTTTACAAAGTCAGCTTATTGCCCCCAACAATCTTGGGTCCTCAGTTTACCTACCCCGAGAGGATGGAAGGCTGAGTCAACCTTGAGCCTGGTGGGATTCGAGCCTGCAATAATTGCAGGGAGCTGGAACTTAAGAGCTAGGCATTTAGCAGCCTGCACCACCAAGGCCCTGTTTGGACAGTTCGGGCAGTGCTGACCTCTTGGGGGTGGGGTGGCTTTGTTTTAAACTGTTGGGGTTTTAGTATGAATTTGGCTTGGTCTATTTAATATGGTTTTTGTTAATTAATTTATTGTATGGTTTTAGTTGTGAGCTGCCCCAAATCCTTTTTGGAGAGGGGGCGGCATACAAGTCTAATAATAATAATAATAATAATAATAATAATAATAATAATAATAACCTCCAGTGATTGAATAATATGGAGATTTCACTTTTGTAATCAAGTTGTCATCATATGCTAATGTGATTCTGAGTGCGAGTGTGCCAAGATAGGACCTGAATGTAACTCTTTAAAGCAGCTGCATCATAAAGTGCTCAGGATTATGTAGCTTTCTCCTAGAGTTGAATTGCTATGACATTGTGAATAACAACTAAACTTAGTGCTAAAACTTTTTTTAGATATTATAACATTTTTCTCCTTGTTGGTAGATAACTGCATGTGGGTTTGATTTGCAAAGATCATTCATTGCTACTGTCACTTGTTTTTAGCTATTTCAGGGCATATGTTTCTACCTTGTTGTGTCATTTATCCTCAGAAAAAACTTTTGTTTCCCTTGCCTAAATAACAAATAACATCACTTCATATATTGGCTAAAGCTGCTTGTAACTGGGTTGGTTGACTCTACATCCATAACAATCAAATGGATTAGCACTGAATAAATTTTAATTTAGACCTAGGTTGATGACCATATTATAAAATTGATTCATTGCACAGTTTTCTTCAAAATATCAATGTAGCCACTGAAATTGGAACAGGATATTAAATAGTTTTTTCAATATTTTTGTTTAATTATTGAGCATATGTGACATTTCTTAGCGCTCCTTTAATAAGGAAACCAACTTGCTAGTTGAAGTTATATAAAAGAAATATGAAATTAATATTCACACCTATGAATTTTTATGGAGGAGTCACAACATAGAAAAGTTGTAATATTGCTTTAAAATGCAAGGTCTGCATTTTAATGAACCTGTAGTCTCTTAATTTGGGGTAGAGTCAGGGCAACTGAGTAGAGCTGAGCAGTTACTGGCTGGATGCCCTTCCTGATGCTTACCTGGAGTTCACAGCATATTTTTTTTGCCCCCTAAGACAAAAACATTGCTGCTAGCTAAGATTGAACTCTCAACCTTCTAAGTGGGAGACAAGCTCTTCGCCACAAGGTAACCATGCCGCTCACAAGTTTTGCATAAAGGGTTTAATATGGATGGCAATTGGTATAATAGTTAAGTTGTTGGCCTAGAATCTAGGACACTGTAAATTTTTAATCCCACCTTAGACATGAAAGCTGACTGAGTGACTTTGCATTAGTCACTCTTTCTCAATTCAATCCACCTCACAGTTTGTTGTCTGGAAAAAGAGGAGGAGGAAGGAATATTATGTATATTCACCTCCTTTATTATTTTACAAATAACTGAAGGTAGAAACATATCAAACATGCATTCCTTCTCCTATTTTCCACACAGTAGCAACCCTGTGAGGTAGGTTGCGATAAGAGACAGTGACTGGCCCAAAGTCACCTGGGCAGCTTTCATGGCTAAAGCAGGGCTTGAACTCACAGTCTTCCATGTATTTATAAAGTAATAAAAGTGAAATAATATTTTTATATAAAAGTATGTAAGTAAATAAATAAATAGCTATCATTACTTTATTCTCCTTGCTTATAGCATAAATACCCATTCTGAATTAATTGGTTCTTCTTCTTTATCTGAGACAAAATCCTCCTTCTGTCTCACCATATAATGGCTGTTTATTTGGGGAAAAACTGTTGAGTTTTGCTCTAGAACAGGGGTGTCAAACTCAAGGCCTCTGGGCCTCTGGCCTATGGGGTGCTTAGATCTGGCCTGCAGGGCCACCCTGGAAACAGTAAAAGGATTGGCCGGCGATACCTCTGCTAGCAAAAATGGGCTTCTGAGCTCTATTTTTGGCTGCATTGGCCTCCTGCAACCCTTGGCCAGTGAAAATGGATTCAGGAGGGCCATAGCAACCAAAAATGGAGTTCAGAAGCCCGTTTTCAGCGGCAGAGTGCTTGGGCTGCCACAGGCACCCCCAACACAAGTGATGTTGAGCTGGCCACACCCCTCTGGCCATGCCCACTACGGCCCCCTGAGGTCAAACACAACCTGATGTGGCCTTCAATGAAATTCAGTTTGACACTCATGTTTTAGAAGATAGGGCAGTTGAAATGCTGTGCATAACAGGCACGCTGTTTCTCAATAAATACTGAACTACTTTCTCAAACGAACGACTTCCATTGACTGCAACAACTACTACAACTAAAATCTGTGTGGCATTCCAATACATTCAAGTTGAGGAAGTCTGGACTACTAGATAGAAAGCAGGCATATAAATAAGATTTAACAGAATGTTATTTGAATACATGATTTTAGAGCAGTTAACCTTCAAAAGCTCTGACTTTAAGAAATGTATTTATATCTTTACACATTTATAGATAGTTTATGTTCCATATTTGTTCCAGGAGCAAAATGAGACATCTACAGTGTCCTTTATTTTTTTTCCCTTTAGGAATATTTTTATTTTTATTTTGAGACAGATTGAATTGAGCAATGGCAATGTCTAAAGTCACAATGAGCTTCTATGGCTAAAGGTCAACTTTATCTTTGTCCTCCTTAAGCACTTCATGAAATGGCTACACCATAAGAAGAGAGGAGAGGCATCTTTGTTTTAGAAGGACTGACAGAGTCAGGGAGAGAATTAAAAGAACATCAGCCTAAAATCATCATATAGTCACAAACAAAATAAGTCCAGCTCCTCACTTGACTTCTGTTATCCTTATATAATTATAATTAGTTAGTTGACAAGATTCCTGTGTATAAGCTTTTAGCAATAAATCAGTTAAATTAAACCTTCACATCAGAGGTGGTAGTCAGCAGGTTCTGACCAGTTCTGGAGAACCAGTAGCAGACATTTTAAAGTAGTTCAGAGAATCGGCAAATACCACCTCTGACTGGAGATTTTACAGTATCCTTCCCCACTCATGCCCACCAAGCCACACTCACAGAACCGGTAATAAAAAAATTGAATCCCACCACTGCTTCACATGTGAACCTGATCTTTTGTGCCTGACATTTGTCCAATTTTGAAAAATTGAAACTCCAATCCACTATGAAGACAATGATCCATTCCAACACATTGGATATTAGTAAAATGGCCATGGATGAATATTAAAAACCAACCAAGAATTAAAAGCACAGAGAATAAATATAGACTGGTGGCTATGTCTCCAGCTGCATTCATGATACAAAAAGATTTAGAGGAATATGGATTTGAATTGAACGCAACTCATTAGACAAATTATTGTTAGGACCGGAAGAGAAATTACTATCAAAAATATACAATTATTTATTAAATTTTGACTTAGAAGAGGAGATAGTAAAAGGGCTAATGTTAGCTTGGGCCAAAATTTTCAGACATAATATTGAGTTAGAAGATTGGGAAAAATGTGGAACAAAAATTATACCTTAACACCACATACAAAGAAAACCAATACAAGATGTTTTACCATTGGCATTCAGCCCCAGCAAGGCTTGCAAAGATGTATCCCAACCTAAACCCTAACCGTTGGAAATGCAAACAAGCACAAGGTACTTTTTTTCATGTCTGGTGGCTATGCGCAGAAATTAAAAAATATTGGATTAAGATACAAAAATGGCTAAATGAAATCACTCACTGTCGAACAGAGTTGAAGCCTGAATTGTTTCTCCTGAGGACCATTAAGGGTAAATGCCCCCAAAAGATTAAATATTTGACTATACATATTATTACGGCAGCAAGAATTGCTCTAGCACAAGCTTGGAAGATGTCAAACATACCGTCAGATTGTTTAATAATCTGAAATTTTTTTGAATGTACAGAAATGGATAGACTCACCATAGAACTGAATAACTTGGAAGACTCAGAGTATTATGCAACTTGATTGGTATCAATGGGTAGACAGTAGAAATATGAAAGGTATAGGTTAAAAATAAGTTTAATTTTTTCTCTCATGTTGTATATGTATATGATTAATGAGAGCCTATTGAAATGGATAAACATTTGGAATATATGAATATAGCCAAGATTTGTTTTTGTACTGTCAGAGAATGATAGTGTATTGTACCAACTCATTTTTCTTTTTATAGATATGTATTTTAATAATTTAATTTCAATAAAAGCTTTTTTTTAATTAAGAAAAAAAAAGAAAAATTGAAACTCCAGATACAAAGCAAACTTTATCAGGAAAAAAAATCAGTATTAAATATTTGGGTAGTATTGATTTTTAAACAAATTTGCTTAGATTAATAATTCAAATGAATTATTAAATTAGAGTTATATAAAAAGTAGTTTTGTTTATGTAGCTGCTTGGATAAGTGTAGCAATGGTTGTGCATGAAGTATATTCTTCTTCCTCAAGATTTGTCTCGTGAACTGAGCTTTGTTGCTATTATTAATTATGTTTTTCCTCTTTCTAAAATTATCTGCCAAGTGATGCTATTGCAATTTCTCTTTATATTTAGCATTGAATGTGTCTCAATGCATTTATTTATACCTTCTAGTCTTTTAAGGAATATTTCTTCTGCTTCTCATTTTATCTTCACACCTCTCTCAGCTGCATGCATAGATATATATTTAGTAATTAATTTTTATGAATAATGGGGAAATGGAGCCTAAAATTCTCAGTCTGTCCAATACTGAAACAATCACAGCAATGATATAAAATACAACATTCACCGAGGGTTGATCTGCATGACCACAGAAGCCCTATTTTACCTACAGAATGAAGTTTGTCCATAATTAAAGATGGCAAAAGAATCCCTCAACTTTATATTTTTTATATTTTATATGATATTATGCTGATGTCATGCTACATAGTTGCTAGCATTGCTATTCACTTCAGAACATGAACTCAGCGAATTGATGTCAGGTGGCAATAGAAATGCAAACAAACTGGACTTGAGGGCCAGATCAACATCGCACCAGAGAGGAGGGGAAATTTGTTGGACTCCTCCTGCAGAACCCTGCCAGCCAAAATGCCCCCCCCCAACGGCCCTGTTTTTGACCTGGACAGCCTCTTGCAGCACTTTACCAACCAAAATGGGGCATTGGAGCCCTGCGTAGGCCCCACGCCCCAATTTGGCTGGCAGATACTGCAGGAGGCCATCCAGGCTGAAAACAAGGTGTGTGGGGGCACACACAGCCCCCCATGCCTAGTTTTGGCTGCCAGAGGCACTGCGGTTTTGCTATTTTCAGGCTGGCTCCATGGGCCACTTCGCGGGACATATCCAGCCTGAGAACCTTGAGTTTAACACTCCTGCTTTATGGATTTATATCATAAGTATCATCAACTACACAATATACTTGCCGAAAAGAATACAAAACACCTGTTTATGAACACTCTTTAAGATAAACACCATTCTATTTTCACATTTATTTTTTGTTGTTATAAATACTGCTGTGGCACCTGCTATCCATGTGGAATTTTGCTCAATTTTTATCTTTCTGAATCAAGGTCAATCTTGCTGAATCTGGATTAAAGAAATAGAAAAGCAATTAACAGACATAAAAACTACTAATTTGGTATAATTATAATATACACATTATTTATTTATGATCATTTTTACAACTTATATGCTACTCCATTTCCAAAGTTTTTGAGTGGTTTACAGTATTAATATAAGATTAATACATGTTTTTCAATTTATAACAGAGTTATTACAGCTTTCTTGGGAAGAGCTCAATGTGTATGAGAGCCAACAGCAGCTAAAGAACAGGCAGTTATGACTTCACGTTGATGTGAACAGATAATAATAAAAATAACTGTCTTGGGAAGGGCTTGATCAGTAGACAAAAGTGTCAAATCCAGTCTAAACATCTGTCTGATTAGGTGCCATACAACACCCCAAACATAATAATTGCTGATAAGAAAGACAAAAGAGTCTTGATAGTGGACATTACAACACCTGGACACAACAGATTAGAAGAGAAAGAACTGGGGAACATCACAAAATTTAAAGACCTATGGTATAAGGATACAAGTAAAATAATTGCAGCAAAAGCAAGCAAAGATAGAGCTAATAGTAATAGACATCTTGGGTGCAATTCCAAAGCATCAAGAGCAGTGGCCCCCAACCTTTTGGGCATTAGGGACTGGTTCCATTGAGAGAGGTTTTCTGTGGGCTGGAGAGGGTGTGGTTTCATGTGCTGCCTGCATCCCACAGATGGGACTTCACTTGTTGCAGAGCCTGGTTTCTGGCATGTTGGGGACCAGTACCAGTCCATGGACCATGGGTTGGGGACCCCTGATCTAGAGCACTATTTGAATGTCATCAATATTGGCAACAGTTGTTAATTGTAAAAGGCAGCTTCACTAAGAACAATGGGTTGGAATTAAGCCTCTTTAATATTCTTTGGGAAAGACTTGATTGGTGGACAGAAATGCCAAATCCAGTCCAAATAACTTACTGAGTGTGCAACCAACAATCATAATAATCAACATTGGGTCATACTGAGTTTCTAATGCTATTGGTTCCTTTCGAAATGCTGGTTGTCCACTCATTTGCTCTTTATTTTATATATTCAAGCGTAAAGTAACAATTAATGGTTATTGCATCCAGAATGCTTTGAAAATACATTACGGTTATGATGTCATGGTGACTAGAAGCCAGGAAAATATATAATTAATTATTTTATAGACAAACAACAGGTAATCTAGAACCTAGGAAAATGATTTACCAACAGTCCTTGAAGTATGACTCTAGTGGAACTGTAACTCAAAACTTCATAACATGAATCAGACTCACTTTTACATTTTTTTACCATGCTTGTTAGGCAAATCAATTGGGTCATTAAATGAATGAAATTTGGGCTTGTTGTTTCTTCCATTTCTTAAAAGACTGAGCTGTCAGTCAGCAAAGATAATCTCTTAGTTCTGAACATCCACTATGGAATTGTTTGCTTCATGCCACAATTAGGTTTGTTTGTTTCTTTATACTTAATTTATGTAGAAGATGACCAGGCTGAGTTTGAGGGTGCAGTCAAATTAATGATCAGTCTGGAGATCCTATGTCCTCGAAAGAGATAAACTGTTTGAGTCCTATTCTGGCCCCTGATTTCTTGCATCTGACATTTTATATGTAATTACTAGTTTTGTCAATTTCAAACACTTCTGGGAAGCTATATAACCTTAAAAGAACAATTCCATAACAATAATCACACCCATATTTTATTATGCCTATCCATTGCTAGTTAAGCATTTTTCAGTTCCTTTACCATTAGATGATAGTTTAATTGCCATGAACTCTTGCTTGATATATTAGTAGAAATTCACAAAAGATTAGAATGTAATTGTTATTAAATTTTAGTATACATATTTCTAAAGAGTACATGAGATGATGGAAGATGAATTCCCAAGTTGGTTAATTAGTTAATTTAAGAAAAATACATCTGATACATGAATTTCATAAAATAGAATACTACCCCATTTCAGGAGGCATGAAAGATAGGACCTTCTTCTTCTAACTAAATTATTTTATGTGGCCATGAAGCAGTAGAACATCAGGACTGTTCATCCTGCTGTGGTAGTGCTGTGGCAGTATTGTGGGCAGCCTCTGCCCACAGCCTGAAGGTTGATCCTGATTGGCTCAAGGATGACTTAGCTTTCCATCCTTCCGAGGTCAGTAAAATGAGGACCCAGATTAATGGGGGAAATATGCAAATAATCTGACATTGTAAACCACCAGAGAGTGTTGTAAAGTGCTATCGAGCAAAATATAAATCTAAATGCTATTGCTATTGCTACTATGTTCATGTAAGTTTTTGTACAGAAGCTGTATATGTAGCTTAACTTTCTTCTTAGCCTCCAGATGCCTTCGTATTAGTCAAAGCAGTTAAAAAGTATTCTATATTTGGATTGGCAGTATTAAATTTTAAATTATATTATCAAGCCTGCTGTTTAACTTAGATTGCAAATGGGATTATATCACTTATGGCTGAGTTACTTCTATTGATAGAAGCAATACTCCCAGATGGTTTGCATAAATATCTTTGAATGGATGCACAGAAATGCACAACCTATACGAGCTTATTTAATCATATACATATATTAATAGTATGAAATAAGCACAGAAAAAAGAATTAGCCCAGACTTATAGTGTCATCCCCCAGTTCAATATTAAATACTTATTTTATGAAGGTGAATATACAAAAAAAAAACAACCCTGCTGAAGACCACCCCTGGACTGGATCCTATATTCTTACAAAGAATATGGAGTTTGTTCTGTATATGGTATGAATGCTTTTCGCCTCTTATTAAACAGTCATATAAATTTATTTAGCAAACTAAACTGTGGGAGCATTCGTCCAGGTAAAAAACCTTCATATTTAAAAAATAAGTCTAATGCAGAATTTAACTCACCTTGGAAACTATTCATGAATTGTAACTCACTACAGGGATGCAGAACAGAGGTAGTATTCACCAGGTTCTGACCAGTTCTGGAGAACCGGTAGCAGAAATTTTGAGTAGTTCAGAGAACTGGCAAGTACCACCTCTGACTGGAGATTTTACAGTATCCTTCCCCTGCCATACCCACCAAGCCACACCCACAGAACCAGTAGTAAAAAAAATTGAATCTCACCACTGATGCAGAGCCTATGAGATTAGCCTGCTCCAAATCATTGATGGAGTTTCAGAGAGAGCGCGGGGTTTTTCCTGGAGCTCTGGCACACAATTTGGCCATCATCCTGGCTTGGAAAGAGTAGGTGACAACGGATGTTGGAATGAATTGTATCTACATTTAAGTTATACATCTTTTTACTATGTATATTTTCTATTTCTTTTCTGCCCTTTTACTTTTACTTTTAAATATAAATTAAGTAACAAAATATTTTTTAAAATTCTATACTACTTATACTGCATTCTTAAGCTCATTAAACTCAATGGTATTCCTGGTCATTTGGTGTGAGCTTCATGGGTGTGACTTCTTACTTTTTCTGAGTGATTTATGAGCATTTGAAGCTTGTCAAAACAGCTTTTAAGAACATAACTATTAGAGCTGATTTATTAAAATTAATCCACCCATAGCAATAATTAGCTCAATAAATTATAGAGCCGTGCAAATAGTTTGGAGAGGTGTTTGTAAAGTTGGCATGTTGAAGTTGCTTTAAAACCTTTCCCAATCCTCTGAGCATGCATGTACATGAGCAGAAGAAACTGCCACTTAACTTTGGCAACATTCCCAGGAAAAGTATTTTTATGCATATTTAGAAATCAACTTCAATCTTTGAATGCATTCTAGCTAAAGTTGTTCACTAATGGAACACATCAGTCTTGCAAGATTTCATTATAACTACTTTCATTAAACACAGTTTAGTCTTAGTCTATGGAACAGATTCCTGTATAATCTGTTGGGGCTGACAATAGATCATGCTGTTGGTCCTCCCCACTTAGACAGTAAGAAAAGCTACACATTAAATTTCTGTGCAGTGGACCTTCCTCTAGAAGGACTTGCCTCCAAAGTTAAGTTTAATCCCTCATTAATTTTCATAGGATATTCAAGACATTGCTAAGAGCAATCCAGAAATGCATGTAATATAAAAAACAATGGCTGAGCTTTGGATGAACTACATGAGAACTAAAACATATAATTATGTTGCTCATTGTTATCATTTTGATTCTGATTTTTCCAATTTATTTGGGAGTGAGGTGCCATGCCAGGAAGGAGGGAGGGAAGGAAGGAAGGAAGGAAGGAAGGAAGGAAGGAAGGAAGGAAGGAAGGAAGGAAGGAAGGAAGGTCCACTGCACAAGAGAAGCAGGTATTTATTAAATATTATATATTTATAAATATATAAATTTTATACACACACAAATGTGTGAAGTAGCAGTTAAGATACTGGGCTTCTTAAGTAGGCAGTTAAAGATCCAAGTACTGCACTCCCAGTCTTGCTCCAGCTGTTGCCAACCTAGCAGTCAGAAAGAATGCAAATGCAGGTAGATAAACAGATACCACTACGGTGGGAAGATAGCAACTTTCCTTGTGCCTTGGTATATAGTCATACTGGTTACATGACCACAGACCATCAGACACAACTGGTCAGAGGAAAACTTTACCTTTGCCATTATATATACATATACATACATATATACCCATATGTATGTGTGCACACACAGAGAGAGAGAGAGAGAGAGAGAGAAATAAACGAGAAGATCTGAAATAGCTAGAAAAATGAAGTGGGTGGGGAGAGAGATATATATTCTCCAAAAGGGGACAAATAGTTTTTAAAGACATATATTATCACTGAACACTGTCCATGCATATACTGACAGGTTTAATCCATTGCAACAGTTTTCTTTGGTCACCAGCTGAATTATCTGGGCATATGTTGGATAGATGCTTGCATTAAAAAAACAGCTGCCAACATATCCATTTTTCATATTATGCCAAGATGACATTTTTGAGAATCTTCTTTTTGTTTATCCTTCTTTCAGCCTGTTTTTCAAACAATTTTTTTTTACTGGAAAAAAAGGATAATACATTTTCGATTTCATTCAACTGTCCAGAATCGCTATGAGTCTGATACCATACAAATTAAATTAAATTCTGGAAAGACTATGTGGTAGCTTTTGTCCATTTTAAAAGAAAATGCTAAAAAGGAAGCTCTGCTTTAGCTTTCAATCTGTTTCAAATCATCACGTAAAAGAAAGGGAGGAAGTGCATTTCTTCTTCCTGGCCAAAATTTTCCAAACCCAAAAGAGAAAGAAAGAAAGAAAGAAAGAAAGAAAGAAAGAGAGAGAGAGAGAGAGAGAGAAAGAAAACCCTTCCTATTGCAAAATGAACTGGCTGACTTCTTTACTCTGCATATTACCTCCGGACAGAACATTCCTGTGGGATTATGGAGGAGACTTTTTTTCCTGCCCTTCCTTCATACATTTATCTGGTTAGAAAATAATTGCCATTTCAAGGGACAAAAAGCAAGTATTGATAAGAAAGAGGGGAGTTACTAATGAAACATAGTCATTGTTGACGTAACATTTTGTGAATGAAACAGGTTGTTTGCACAATAAAGCAGGATGACACAAACAAGGGCTTTAATCAAAAAAGAGTCTTGGTGGTGCAGTGGTTAGAATGCAGCATTGCAGGGTAATTCTCACCAGCTCAAGGTTGATTCAGCTTTCCATCCTTCCAAGGTCGGTAAAGTGAGGACCCAGGTTGTTGAGGGATATATGCTGACTCTGTAAACCACTTAGAAAGGCATGTAAAGCACCGTGAAGCAATATATAAGTCTAAAGTGCTATCACACTGTTCTGATTAAAGATTCCATCATCCTGATGTTTTTGATACCCACACAGAAACATACACAGAGTCTTCGAGAGTGCTGTAAAGCATTTTGGATCAGTAAATAAAATCTAAGTGTTATTGCTATTGCTAACATCATTGTTTGAACTGGGCTTAGTCCAATTCAACAATAAGTTTTACTGTTTCAATATGAAATACAGAAAGGAAAGTGCCCTGTGATGTCCAGATTTTTATATTAGCTATAGGATTTTGTTGGAAGGGGCAGTTATAGGATAAATGGTGTTTGAGAGACAATTAGTAAAATGTACAGGTAGTCCTTGACTTAAAACCACAACTGGTACTGGAAATTTCATGGCAAATTAGTGCAGTCATAAGGCACATGTGACTGGACTAACTTTTACTACCATTATTACCATGGTTAAGCAAATCACATAATCATTAGAATCATGCAGTCACTTGCTATGACTGCATGACTTATCATTAAGTGAATCATGCAGTCATAGCAAATATGATTTCCTCAATTGTCTTTCTTGACAGAAGACAACTGGTAAGATCGCAGTGACCACAAGACACTGCAACTGCCATAAACCCAAGCCAAATGCCAAGTGTCCATATTGCAATCAAGTGACCGTGGGTATAGTCATAACTTTGAGGATTGGTCATAAATTACTTTTTCAAAGGCCCTTATAATGTCAAACCATCATTAAACAAACAATCATAAGTCCAGGATTAGCTGTAAAGGTAATAAAGCTGATATGGATAGATGACTGAAAATAAAGACTGTACCTTGATGGAAGAGGTTTGTGACCAAAAAGAAGTACACACATACACATCTAAAAAAGGCCATTTAAAAACACTTTAAATACCTGAACTTTTTCCCTATGTCTGAATATACCTAGTTTTGAACCAGTGCATCTGTGCTTCTGCTTTTGTACTGCATCCACATAGGTATTTTTTCTCATTTTAGTTAGGGAGAAAAATAGCTGTATTCTCCCCTTTCGGACTCAAATCAAGCTGACTTGGGAAAAAATCCAAGGGGATAGCTGTCAGATTTCTTGTAGATTATAGCTAGTCAGTAGCACTGAAGTGAATTTCACCTGCATCTTCCTTCTGTCTGTTCTTATTAAACATACACAATGATATATTATGATTACAGACACAGTAAAGAACAAATTGAAACTCTGAAGCAAACAAGAGGCTGAAAGGATTGAAGGAAACACAAAGGGTGATGAAGTCATGACAAAGAAAAAACATGCCTTTAGTTGACAGGCTTTGATTTATTGGCTTCTACTTTGTTTAGTTGGTAAAAGACTATTCTTTACCACAGCAGCTATCTCTAATGTATAATTCAGATGGATCTTAAGACACAGACATGCCAGGCAAAACAAAGAGCTGCAGTCAGGCACAAGTCACAATAACATTCTTCTACATTCTCTTGTAGTATTTATTCTACCAACATATGTATTTAGCTTCAGTTGCTCTTTATTTTGAAATTACTTTGTCTAGAACAGTGATTTTAGGAATGTCATCTACAGAATGCCACACAAAAATAAAATCTAAACATCTAAATAAAGAAAGAAATCACTTAAAACATTCAATGTGGCCAACCAAGAATTCTTACATGCCTTTTCCCAGTGAAAATTTAGATTTTAACAGGAGCTAGTAAGAAATATAGGAAAAGATGCCATTAAAATTTAGATTTTAACAGGAGCTAGTAAGAAATATAGGAAAAGATGCCAAGATCATTTGTTTTCATGATAATATTTAGTGAAAAATAAGAACAACAATAACAATAATTATATCACATTCGCATTTGGGCAAACATGTCATAATGTTTTTTTCTCTCTCTCTTACACATTTTCCTCTAGGTGTACTTCTGAGCTTTTTCAACATTTTTGAGGCTTTTTGAGAGATTTATTTCTGCTCTTAGGCAAGGAGCTGAAATCCACAGCCCTCACAACCCATAGGAAACGCTCTCACTCTTTTAAATTGTAATGGTTATGCTGTTTTAATTGGTATGCTGTCCCAAGTCTTTGGATTTGGTAGCCTATAAATCCAAATAAGCAAACAAATGAGGATGAATGGGGAATTCCTACAAAAATATGTCATTTCATTCATTTTACTGAATCATATATGTGATGTTTATGAGCATACTGTTTTAATTACTTAATTAAAGCCTGACTTTATTATGAGTTAGTTTTGTGATTTTGAATGGAAAAGTGTTGCTCATGAGTATAATACAGTACAACAATGATTAACAAAGATCTTAAAAAGAGGAATTTATGCTAAAGCTCTGAGTTAAATCATCGTTTTGTGTAGCCCTTTCCTTACAGATAGTTTGACCAATTTTAGTGATCCAGAGAGAAAACAGGTAGATGGTAGAAAAATACCGGGATGTTAGAATCCTAATGAGAAATCTGTGCAGTCATTCACTCTTGTTTATTCCCCATTTAGTCATTAAGGCAAGCTACATTTGGATCAAAGAAACTAATATACTGAAGACATTAATATGAGAAAATGACATTTCACACAAGGCAAAATAAGCCCTTTTACATTACAGCTATTTTGATTCCTACATGTTTTGTTTATCACATTTAAGCTCTTCAGTGGTTGAACAATTTCACATTAAATATATGGATAAGGTTATTCAGCCTTTCTACTGAGATGAGATGGCTTCCATCAACTGAAAAAGTAGGATGTAAAAAAAAATTCCCTAATGCATTGTTTACCAAATCTCCCAAATGGGAAAAAAGTCTGCTATCAAGTCTGCTACTGATTTGCTTTTCTTCAGGTGCTGCTTTGTTTTTCAATAAGCTAGAATAGGAATTAAAATAGAAGTTTTACATATACTCAATGTCTGTATGCAAGGCCATTTCCCATGTGTTCTAATTCTCCAATCATGAGCATTTTATAACAAAACCTTTTGTCAACATATTGAAATTAAAGGAAAAATAAACATTATCAACACATTCTGAAAATTGCTATAGTGAAATATTTTTGGTTGAACATAGCCTTATTTAAGTCTCTATAAGGTCACATGACTCACAGCATAACTTCACCAAGTTATCTTTAAAAAGAAAGTCTAAGAAACAAAGTCTAAGAAAGGCAACACACAATTAATCTGATGAAAGAAGAACATAAGATATTTCATTTACATTAGATTACACTCAAAGTTCTTCACTTCTGGTAATTTAAGTATCCATGTCAGCTTTTGAGTAATACAACTTGATTTGTACAAGTTCAAGAGTTTGATCTTTATAGAGAACAGATTGTGCTGTTAGTTTAAATTTAATGAAGATTAAGGCCTTGCTACAAATCTATTTCATTAACAAGTGCAATAGAGTTGGATAAATGTCACACTGAGTATATAAACATAAGATACTTCAGCCTTTGTTCAATGAAGTTTCCTATTAACTTTAAAGCCAATAGCAGTGTGTGGACAATTCTTTTTCTTTGATTTATGGAACCAAAGAGTTGGGTATCTGTATATGTACCTTTACTACTATTCGTATCTTCAGATAGTTGAAGAAATGTACACACAAAGTGAAAAGATTTATTTTCTGCTGAGCCAGAGGGTAGGACTTGTCCCCAAAATTAAGTTACATAACCAATTTTATTTGAACACTAGGATCGTAGTTTGCTAATCGAATGAATTGCATGAGGGGAAAGATAACAGCTCTTCATTGCTGGAATTCTTCAGGCAATGACTTGACAACCATAATATAACCTGTAGAACTTGTTCCTTCATTAAATCTGGTTTTTATTTGAAAGAAGTTCTGTGTTTATTATTAGAAGGTATAAAGCTCAAAGCAGAAGCAACTTTTTCTCCTTTCTGCCTGCTTTAATCAAAATATTGTCTATATGTCCTGACAACTAAAGGATAGTATGCTTCAGGTTCCATAAGGATCATTAACATCTAATCAAGTTATTTCTAAAACAACCATGGCATTGATGAACAATGATAAGCTATTGAAAACAGATCTGTATATCTGGTTATAGCTGGTTTTTGCGTTAAAACCAGTTCACATACTCTGAAATCTAAAATAATTGAATTTTTTTTAAAGCAAGAAAAACAGAAAATATGGAAATTCCATTTTATTGATTTAAAGTATATTCATATCCCTTATATTGATTCAGGTGCATACATAAAATTATCACAAGATAATATATTAACAATTAATATATTTTTACTACTATAGAAAGTGTATTGTTCCTGGATCCTAAATGGAAATCCATAGGAAAAGTTTTCTCCATCATGTTATGAATATGCATTTCTGTTTGCCACAAAATTCTTTCATAGACAATGGAGCTTGGCTAATACTAAAGAGAACAAATGCCCACTCAGATATGGCATAGAAAAAAGTGGGATAGATTATTTATTCTACTATTTATAAATATTCTATCCTACATTTTGGAGGAATTCTAGATTTTGATGATCTGCATCTCACCTGCCAGATAATTAAACAATAGGAAATTATCCGTGCCACATTCCAAATTGATCCATAGAGAATGTGAAGCCATCGATTCCGGGCTCATTTGCTGCTTGCTAGAATAACTTCCCATTACTCTCCTCAGGCCAAATTTTGTCAAAGAGACTAAGCATGTGGAAAGCTGTTCCAGAAGAAAACTATGTGGGACTTCCAGGGACCAAAAAAGACAAAATTATTTGTCATATGCATGCATTTTTTCCTCTTTGGCAACCATAATATTATCTCATGTACATGAATTCCTCTCAAGCAACACCTGTGTCAGCACAGGATCAATGTTTTGTTCCTGTCTGTATATGTGAGCAGCATAAGCTATTATGAAGTAATGGATAAATAGATGTTGAGGTATTAGAAAATCTTCCAGTAAGCAGATTTGTAAGGTATTACTCCAGAATATTAAGTAGTATTCTGCAATTAATTTGCAATTTGTTGCAGATATTTCACTTTATATCTTTATAAGATACTGGGCATCTCATGACCTATTGGGTCATTCTTTTCCCCCCACATATAACACAAACTTGTGCCTTACAGCCCATAGGACAGCCTCCTCATCGGCTGTGGAATTGTGGAGGTATGGGCCCTAAAGAAAAAACTGTACCTCTGATTTTCATTCTTGTGTGTCTCCAAGGGTTTCCTCCCTCTAGGGAAGAAAATGACTTATCTGCTGACCTTGGTTGTTTGGTTGTCTGATACTTTCGAATTTATCCCAATTGAAACTTACAAACAAACAGACATAAGAGTTTTAGAGCAGGATATAGATTTTTAAAAAGTTTTGTTTTTTGTTTAATGGATAAACAGCCATAGTGTTTGATTGGGGTCAGTCACCTACAATTCCACCTGTCATCCCAAGTGATTCAATTCATAACAAAATTTAACCCTCAGTCATGCTCTGTGAGAAATATTTACAAAGTGATGTAAAAAGTTGAGTAATTTTGCTTAGATGTTTATTTTTTATGAATGTGACATACCCTGAAAACTTTTCATCTGGAACATTTCTTTGTTGAAAATAAAAGCAGTCATCTTGACCATGAGAAATAATCCTAAAATTCAAATTAGGGCAATACATTTAACAGGCTGTCTTTTAAAGGTCACAGAAGTGTGGGGAAACAACTAAGAATTTTTAAAATGATCAAATACTCTTGTTTTGCAAGAGACAAATGTTACCAAATTACTGGAAAAAGCAATGAACAAGTGTTCAAAACCTCCTGATCTTGATATCAGGTATTATAAAGAGCAGGTTCACACACAGAAAGAGGAGAGGCTTGGATAGGTAGATACTATATTCAAGTCAGGAAGATTTTAAGCTGATAACCTTAAAAAGGAATCTGAGAGGATACTGCAACCATTCAAATTAGTCTCTAACTAGGAGTAGCCAACTTTGGCTGAAAGCAGGACTACTAGGAAACTCCAGGGCAAAAAAGTAGAAAAAGGAAAGGGTTATTAGTTTCACCTTATTTCCATGGTAACTATAAGGACAGACCCATGAAGCAAGCTGCAGGGGTTTTTCCCTACACTTATGGTAATTTCAGTCTGCATCCAGAAACTGCTGGAATTAAAAAAAAGGATTAATGTCACTTGAAGAAAAAAAATAAAATAAAAGGGTCATCTTGAATCCCTTTAGGTAAAACAATCAGGTATGTGGTCAAATGGGGAAAAGAGTAGAGAAATGGACAATTTTTGTTTTATTAAAAGCAGGAAGAAAATTTCAGCCTGGGTTTAAATACTGTTACCATTGTTATTATTTCTTTTCTTTTTCTTTTTAATGTAGCCAAGGAACATTGCAGTACAAGGGAAAATATAAACATCAATAAATAAATGAAACAAAACAAGGAGGGCTGTTTTAGTAAGATTGATCACTGGTCCAATGTGTGGAATGCTCCTACCAGCAGTACTGCCTCTGAGTAGCACGGAAGCCACAGAGAATTTCACACTATATAGGAAAAGAGGAAAAGATGGAGCTTTCTATCTTACTCACACTCTGAATGCTTTTAGTGTCATTCTAAAATCTCATAAAGAAAACCAGAGAAACAGGTAATCCATAGTTTAGCCATAAAAGTTGTTGTGAAGTGGCGGAATGACTGAGGCAACACGGTAGCAACTTGAGCTTAACTTTATTTTAACAAATAAAGGGTTGCCATGGCTGCCGCGCTAACAAGGCAGCTGGCTGGTGGACAACAGCTGACACCGCTTGACAGCTCCCTTTTATAGCCGGCTGTCAAAGGGTGTCAGCCAATAGGAGGGGTCTGCTCTCTTGCTGGAGCTGTGGACCGGAGCAAAAACTGTATGCAAAAAAGTCCCCTCAGTATGTAACACTCCTTTCTCCCTGGACGGAGCATGCATAGTCCTGCAAATAGCCCGGGCATCTGCAGTCAGGCAGATCTTCTTGGCTCTGCTGTGGCTGCTGCTGGATGGAACTCCTCAGCACAGCTCAAAGTTTCTTGCAGCGAGGGAGCAGCCATCTCAGCCTCAGGAGGTTCGGAATATGGACTGGACAATTGGTCAGGTAGGCTTGCGATTCTGTTGGGACTGTGGTGGGTTACTTCAGCTGACGGAGGTCGGTAGTCAGTCAGGGTATCCAGAGGTCCACCTGCAGATACTCCGACGCCCCCTTAGCTAGTCAATATGGCGACGTCAAATGCGCCCGTCTGGTAGCTGGACCTTGTATGACTTGGGGCCAGTTACTGCCACGATTTGCCCCAGAAGCCACAAAGGAAGTCCCGCATAGTTCCTTGCAAAGACCTGGTCATACTTCTCAAACTGCCTTGCCAGGCTATCAGAGCCTAAGGATACCGCTGGGGCATAATTCGGATGGAGTCTATCTAAGGTGGTCCTCCAACAGTGACCCATGAGAAGTTCAGCTGGGGATCTATTTGTGGTGGCACAGGGGGTTGTGTGCTGGGTAAGAAGGTACCCAGCAAGTCTAGAGTGCCACTCTGTAGGCCCTAGCCTCTTCAGGGTATCTTTGGCTGATTTGATTGCTCTTTCAGCCAGACCATGGCTGGATGGGTGAAAAGGAGCTGCTAGAGCATGCCTGATTCCCAGAATAGCTAGGAAAATCTCAAATTCGCATGATGTGAACTGGGGGCCATTATCAGACACAATGGTGTCTGGAAGGCCGTGGGTGGCAAACATTTGTGACAGTGCCTTAATTACAGCTTCTGAAGCTGTGGATGTCATTGGAGCTAACTCTTCCCATTTTGAAAAGGAGTCAACTGCCACTAGGAATGTTTTTCGATAGAAAGGGCTGGCCAGATCAATATGCAACCTGGACCATGGAGCCCCTGAATCTTCCCATTTCCCTGGGGTGGCTGTGGGTGGAGATGGTCTGGTGGCCTGGAATGGCTGGCACGTGTTCACCCAGCTAGTAATTTGAGCATCCATGCCTGGCCAACATACATAACTATGAGCAAAAGCCTTCATCCTGACTATGCCAGGATGACCCTCATGCAGGACGTCCAGAACTGAAGACTGCAATTGTGCAGGATAACTACCCTGGTTCCCAAAGTAGCCAGCCTTGCAAGGAGGAAAGTTCTTGCTGTCTCATTTTAAAAGGTACAAACTGAGATGAGTAAGGGGCTTTAGGTCATCCACTTCCCACCCAGTCAAGGACTTGGGAAATTACCTTGTCCTTGGAAGAGTGGGCAGCGATATCAGAAGTGGTGATGGGCAGCTTGAGTTTGCTGATGAGTAGTACAGCATTGGTTGGTGCAGGATCTTCTACTGGAGTAGGTAAGGGACAGCGACTGAGAGCATCAGCGTGGCTTAGACTTTTGCCTGCTCGATGAATCAGGGTATAGGAATATGCAGCCAGAAATACAGTCCACCTGGTCATTCTTGGAGACAAAATCTGTGGCGTTTGCTTGTTGCCAGCTAAGATGCCCAAAAGAGGTTTGTGATCTGTAATTAACTCGAAATGGTGGCCATAAAGAAACTCATGATTTTTTTTACAGAAGCAACTGCTGCCAAAGCCTCTTTATCAATTTGACTGTAATTTCATTCTGTAGAAGATAATATCCTGGAGAAAAAGGCAATGGGTGCCTCAAAACCATTAGTTAGTCTGTGACTTAAAATGGCTCCTATGCCAAAAAGTGAAGCATCTGCAGCTAAGACTAAAGGCAAATTTTTGTTGTATTGAATCAGAACAGCATCAGATGTAAGTAATGATTTGACTGCTTTGAAAGCATTAGCCTCCCTAGGTCCCCAATGCCACTGTGCTTGTTTATCCAAGGTTCTGCAATAGAAGCCTTATGGGGCAAAAATGAGGCGTAGAAGTTAAGGAGGCCTAAGAAAGATTGGAGCTCAGTCTTAGTACTAGGAGTGGGCGCATCTTGAATAGCCCGAACTTTGGATTCAATTGGATGAATTCCTGAGACATCGACTTTGTAACCCAGAAATTCAACCTTTGAAGTGGCAATAGTGCACTTTTCTTTTTTTCAATTTAAGACCAGCCTTTCTGAAACAGTCAAGAATATCTCTGACTCTGTAGTAATTGAGGCTTGTCAGCAGCGGATATTAAAATGTCATCAAAGTAGGGTGTTACGTCAGGTAACCCATGAAGCAGTCTTTCCATTAGCGATTGGAAAATTCCTGGGACCACACTAACTCCGAATTGGAGGCGCTTACACTTAAAAGCGCCTCTATGGGTCACAATGGTTTGAAGTTCAGCAGCAGTGTCATCAACAGGAAGCTGTTGATAAGCTTGGGACATATCCAATTTTGCAAAAATTGTTCCCGGCTCAAAGGAATGTAGCAGGTGTTGGATAACTGGGACGGGGTATGTGCTGATATGCAAATACTTGTTAAGAGAAACCTTGTAATCGGCGAAAATTCTTAAACTGCCATCTTTTTTTGGAAGTGTTACTATTGGGGTTTCCCATTTTGCAAAGTTCACAGGTTCAAATATACCCTGGTTAATTAATTTATCAAGTTCTTTGTCTAGTTTAGGATGGACTGCAAAAGGCACTCTTCTAGATTTTAAATGAATAGGCACTCCCAAAGGGTCCAAATTAAAAGATATTGGAGTTCCCTTATAACAGCCTAGGCCTTCGCTGAATATATCAGCATAGTCCTCGAATAACTTATCCACATCTGAATTGGTAATAGAGTGGATTCCAGTTATATGAAGCCCAAGGGCAGGGAAACCAGTCTAACCATAATAGGCTGGGGAGGCTACCATCCACTACTACTAAAGGCAAATGTCCTTTAAAATTTTGAAATTGAATGAAAAACTTGCCTTTTCCAAGGACTGGGATGCCTTTGCCTTGGTAGTCACATAAGGTCAGGTTGCAGTGTTGGAGCCTCCTCTTTGTCATTCTGGGAAGTAGTTGTTTCAAGGTGCTCCATGAGATGATGGAGAGTGCTGAACCAGTGTTAACTTCCATTCTACAAGACTTCCCTTCTAAGGAAACAATAACACTAATTTTGTTAGAGCCTTTGTCTAAAGGTTTGGTTTGATAGCAGGTAAAACAGTTTTCAATTTCTTTTGGAAAATGTTGGGTTGTCTGAGGCTGCTGGGATTGTGCAAAAGTTTTTCCTGCCTGGCAGATCCTGGCTTTCCTTTGGCATTTTAGACAAGTTGAGTTCCTGAACTTGCAGGATGCTCTGAGGTGATTTCCTCCACAACTTAGACAAATGTGCTGAGATTGTGGAGGCTGAGTGGGGATAGGCTTGTTTCCCCTCTGACTGTTTTTTGGCTGCCTGAGATGATTTATATCCCTAAATTCCTCAGACCCTTCCTCATTTGAGGCCTCATCATAATGGACAGCTGAGCTGTTCTGACTGATTGGGCTTCCCTGAATTTCTGCTGCTGAGAGTGCTGACATCTCTGCAGCTTGGGATTCCTCCAATGCCATTGTAAGGGTTAAATCTCCTTTAGCTAGAAGGCATCTTTGTAATCTTAAGTCTCTGACCCCACAGACTAGCTGATTCAATAACATGTCCTCTAAATAATCTCTAAACCCACAGTGTAAGGCAGCTGTTCATAGAGCTGCCATGTACCCACTAATAGTCTCTCCCTCAGCCTGGGTCCATCTCCTTAAAGCATGACGCCTGGAAATGAGAGAGGGTTTAGGGGAATAGTATTTACATAAAATCTCTTGTAATTCCTCCCATGGAACAGTTTTAATACAGTGTGGTGCCAGCAATTCTGTGGCAGTGTCAAACACTGTGGCCCCACAAAAACTTTAAAAATAAGACTTTTTCCTGTGAGCAGAGATATCAGCAAGGTCAGTGGCATCTAGGAAGCAGTCAAATAGATTAATGTAGGACTCCCAAGTTTCTGATGGAGGTTTGAAAGGCAGGAACGCAGGGGTTGAAGTCATCTTGTCTCAGCAGCTCCAGTGTCTTCCGATGAGAAGTTGAAATTTGCACTTGCGAATAGTGACAGCAGCTCTTAAAGTGACAGCAGCTCTTTTTTCGGCTTTGGCTCTTTTTGTAGTGACTTTGCTTTGGCTCCTTTGCTCAGTTGCCTCTTAGGTGAATCCCATCCTCGTCACCAGTGTTGTAAAGCGGCGGAATGACTGAGGCAACACGGTAGCAACTTCAGCTTAACTTTATTTTAACAAATAAAGGGTTGCCACGGCTGCTGCGCTAACAAGGCAGCCGTCTGGTGGGCAACAGCTGACGCCACTTGACAGCTCCCTTTTATAGCTGGCTGTCAAACGGTGTCAGCCAATAGGAGGGGTCTGTGGTCTTGCTGGAGCTGCGGACCAGAGAGAAGACTGTATGCAAAAAAGTCCCCTCAGTACGTAACAAAAGTAGTAGAACAGAATACTTAAAACCCTTGAACTATGAAATGGAAAACAAATAGGCTTTATATTCTGAGTATTCTGCAGAATCTAAAACCAATTGTTATTCTGTTACTTAAGTATGCTGCAACTTAAGAATTGAGTTGTTTTTCCATTGCCTTTATGAAAAGTGTAAGAAACCTAATTTGAGTAATGGATCTCTGTACTTTTCTAAAATATATATATGTATTTTTCACTTCAGCTTAGAGGCAAACATGTTTAGACATTTGCTCAGTCTATAACAGTGATTCTCAATCTGTGGTCTCCAACCCCTGGGGGGGCTGTGATGTCATCACATGGAGCCCACAAAGGCTTGAAGAAATATGATTTAAATCTTGAGTGGGCACAAAAAATATTTAGAGGGGGTCTATGTTGAAGAAAAGGTTGAGAACCAAAGGTCTATAAGAACCACCATATGTTTGCATTCTAAAAAGCATTTGTAAAATCACTGCAAGTCATTATTGTTTAAATTTTTATTTAATGTAATATAAAACACAGCTGTAATATCAACTGAACTTTTTTCACTTCCTCACTCCATTCCTCCAATATGTTTGGACAAGCTATTGTAATCAACTTTAATCAGCAATATCTGGTTACGTTTTCAACTAGCATGGTATCATTATAACACAGATAATGAGAGCAATTTTAACATCTTTTCTGTTGGATTTATCTGGAATAAGATACATAATGTAAATAAAATGAACAAATGTCACTCTATGCCAGTAGTTTTAGGCATTTATTTGTGGCATTTATTATTTATTCTATTGCTGTAGATGTTTTTTATGTATTTTGCCTTAGCTGTAATGAAATTCATCCACAACTTAAAGCACAAAGATGAAAAGTTTTGTAAATATTATTCATATTCTATCAATCCTGTATCAAGTAGTACTTCTTATCCTTGTTCTTATTCTGCTTCTTATATTAACAATTATTTATTTGCAAAATCTCCCTCTTTTATTATCTTAATTTATCAGAATCATCCCTCTATTTCAAAAATGATACTAAGGAAAACTGTTTGATATTCTTGTTGTCAATTTCATGTAAAAGTACATGTAAATTCATCACATTATTCTTTTTTGCTCATACAGATGAATCCAAACTTATCTGTATTGTATAAAACAAAATATGTAGTAGTTTTTATAAATATATACTTGTTTTTGTACCTTTCAATAATGCAAAAAAGTACCATATTACTAGGCATGGGTAATATATATCACATTCTGGGTTATATACTTTAACCCTCAAATAGTTTAATTTCCTTTTATTGTTACTGTCATAATAAGTAATAATAAAGGCACATATGTTTCCCATTTCTCAACCTATAAAATATTTTAACAAATCCTTGCAAAGTATGGCTGTCATTTCATTGTCAGATGATAATTATGCCATTTATCAGCAATTTCTTTATGGAATATATTATAATAGTTAAACCTTAATTTGAGTTGGCCATCTCTACTAAAAGCTTAATCATTAGTTTATCCCAATTAAAAGACAAATTATTTGAAAATTGGGCTTTGTATAATGAAAATAAAAATGTAAATGAATGGGCAAATGGAGGCATTCAAGCAAAACAATAAAATTAGTCTGAGCTAAGAATAATTCACATTTAAGCAAATGAATAATGGGGTACCTTGAATAAAAATTTCTAATGGCAATATAACAGCTTATTTTTAATAATACCAAATATTCTCATTTTATGATACAAACTTTACATATGATTCAACAATGTAATAAGGCCAAATTGTGCATTTTAGTATTTGGCGAAAATCACAGCATTTTTATTTTCCTATGTTACTTTTCGTTTATTTTGCTTTCATACACCTGCTTTAGCATCTTAGGAGGCTGGTTTTGAAAGCTACTGTGATTTAAACTAAGCAGACAAAGTGACAAAAATAGCCTCTGATCAGGTGACAGAAGAAAATCCATAAGGCAGATATTCTAATAATCCTACTTTGCACATGAACTGTTTCTCTGAGGGAGTCTTTCCCAAAATGGTGAGCACAAATGTTTTGAATAATTTCTATCATCCTGAACAGCATTGATCATGCTGACTGTAATAGGAAAGTTCTAGCCCTGTTTATTTATTTATCACCTTTACTATTTTATAAGTAGCTCAAAGTGGTCAACATACTTAATACTATTTTCATCACAGCAACACATAGATGAAACAATATCTACACACTATGCAAAAGAGACAATCAAAAAGGGAACAAAAAGACCAAAACACCTCCCCGCCAGCAATCAGCACCCAGATTAACTCCAAGATTAACATCAAACAATACTCCAATCAAGGAACTGCAAATCAATCTAACAGTAAACAGCCTGACTGAACTACTTCTAAGACTACTCCTATCAATACTGACAGGAGAGGCCACTAAAATGTAAATAGAGAGCAATTCCTTCCTTACTAGCACTGGTGATGCTACCTAGTTTGGATAATGAAACATCTGCAAGAAAACAAGCTCAGAGAGCACTAAGAGTCCCACATTTGATCCCTGAGCTACAAATATTTTCCTTTACTGGTAGTTCTGTATTTATCAAATTACTTAGTGTACTGTACACCAACAAACTTCATCATAATCCATAGTTTATTAGTTGGAATTCACAAATCTCTTTTGTGGAAATTTGGCTTTTGAAGTTCAAAAATTCCAGCCCCAAACATTCCTTTGTCTGCTATCTTCTGGTTTACACTTAATGTTATGTACATAACTATCCTCCTATAAATGATAAAATGCTTAAAACATCTTTAGATCTCAAATTATATTTGTAGTCCTGCAAAATACAGTAATTCAGGCAGTTAATAAGCTCTTTGAAATCCCTATTGGTATAAATAAAGTTCTGTTAACTATATAAATAGGAGAAACATTGCAGTAATCAAGCATTTCTTCTTTCATCAGTATTTATTTATTTATTTATAATTGGACTTATATGCGCCCTCTCCAAGGACTCAGGGCGGCTCACAATTAAAACAGTACAACGATCAATAAATATTTAAAACAAAATTAGATCAATAAGCCCAATCGCTAAAACCCATTAAAATACTTAAAAAAAACCAGGAGATCAGTAAAGCCCCGCCTGTTCAAACAACCAGGTCTTCAGATCGCGGCGGAAGGAGCGGAGATCAGGAGCCAACTGGAGCTCCAGAGGGAGTTGGTTCCACAGGGCGGGGGCTGCAACAGAGTAGGCCCTTCCCCGGGGCACTGCCAGCCGACATTGTCTAGCCAATGGTACCCCGAGGAGTCCCCGTCTGTGCGCATGCACAGGGCGATTGGTGTTTGATGTTGGCAGAAGACACTCCCGCAAGTACCCCGGACCTGTATTGTAAAGGATTTTGAATGTTAACACCAACACCTTGAATCTCACCCGGAGGAAACTGGCAACCAATGCAGCTCACGCAGGAGGGGTGTAACATGGGAGTATCAGGAAACTCCCATCACAACCCACGCAGCCGCATTCTGCACCAGCTGAAGCCTCCGGATGGTATGCAAGGGCAGTCCTAAATAGAGACCGTTGCAGTAGTCAAGTCGGGACATCACAAGTGCATGAGTGATCGTGCGAAGGGCATCTCGGTCCAGATACAGGCGTAACTGGCGAACCAGTCGGACCTGGGCAAAAGCCCCCCTGGCCACGGCCCCCACCTGCTCCTCCAAACTAAGCTGTGAATCCAGGAGGACTCCCAGGTTCCGAGCCCTATCCACAGGGGGCAACACCTCTCCCCCTATGACCAAAGATGGAATCAACTGACTGGGCCAAGATGCCTGTACACACAACCACTCAGTCTTAGCCGGGTTGAGCTGTAGTCCGTTCCTGCCCATCCAGGTCCGTACCGCATCCAGACAATGGGTCACCACGGAGAGGGCATCACTGATTTGGCTTGGGGTGGAGATATATAACTGGGTATCATCAGCATACTGATGATACCTCACCCCAAAACCACGGATGATCTCACCCAGCGGCTTCATATAGATGTTGAACAGGAGTATGTTAAGCAGCTTCATGTTTCTGATGGTAGTTGCCTTGTTAGTAGCGTAAGTGAACAACATATTAGAAATTCTGAACTCATTGTTGTAAATTTATGCTGAATTGAAGATTCACATTGCATTAAGATAAGACATTTGTGCAAGAGACACCTGTACTTAATGATGTGGAAGATTATGGTAATACATGATTTCTTAAATTACTTTGTCTCTTTTCTCCAGATCATTTCACAATAATTAATTTCTCATTTAGTAAAAGGCTCACTAAGTGTAATTTCTCATGCAAATAAGAATGAGAATGACTACACTATTCTTGGTGTATATTTCAGAAGCAAATTGATCAATTTATTTTCAGCATAGCCTTCACTAGTAAATCCTATTCTCTGTCAAAGTTCCTGTGCCTTATACAAAGGGTAAGTCTTTTTAAATTACTACTCTGCTATATATTCCTTTGGAACATTTGGACAAATTATTGATCAATAAAAATGAATTTGTTAATATTAAGTAATTAATATTATCAATCAGGTGCATACATCCATACCTCTTCTTCAGTTTAATATGGTATTTGTGCTTCCCTTTTATCTATACAACAATTATGACCTAGATAAGAAGAAATTAAAAACACAAATAATATTTATGCCAAATAATATTTATATAGATATTTTATTGGATGGTCTTTATAGAATTTAGTTAACTAATTCCTGCAAAAATTCACCATTCCTCAATTCTATATTATTTTGAATCTGTCAATGCTGTAAGAGATGTGATGGCAAAAATGCTTGTAATATTTCCTCCTATTTTGTCTCTTCTTTCTGATGATTTAGAAAGCCATAGAGAGAATGGACTGCAGCACAATCCAATAGAAGTCAGGAGAAGAAAAGGCAACAGCCAAGGTGGATGTGCCAGGGAAGCCCAAGATAAATTCCCTGGACTTGCAGGGCAGCAGTAAGTTGTGTCCCTAAAGAGGGATTGAAGGGAGAAGAATCAGGCTGTGTCCCTAAAGAGGGAGTGAAGGGAGGAGGGGAAAGCCAGTAGTTTTCCTCTACATTTTAGGGTGGAGTGGCCAATACAGAGGAAAGTCAGGAAGAGCAAGGAGATAGAGGAAAGTCTGGGTTGTTGTAGGAAACCATGGTCAGCCAGTGCCATGAGCCAACTAAACCAACAGAAACCAGCTTCCCAAGAACCACCTAACTAAAGAAAGAGGCAGCAGAATAGTGCAACAGGTAAAAGATAAAGGTCTGGGAGAAGTTTAATAAGAGTGGGAAAGAGGCTGCAGGACCAAGAAGCTATAGTGAAAAATGCTTTATGAGGCAGCTTAAGGAAGCCAGGTGGTTGTAGTGACCACCAATACCATCAATCACAATGCCAATAGATGCAACAAATAGTCACCTTGGAATAGACCAAAGACATTAAACTAGAGTGGTAAAATACTGAAGGGGTAATATCAAAGAGATATTGCCACAGATGTAGCAAAATACTGAAGGGATATGTCAAAGAGATATTGCCACAGAACCAAACCTGAAGACCCAGAGCCATACGTAGTAAGACTCCATGGTAGAAGGTAATATTAAGCAACACCAGCAACAGTACCAGCACACAACGATCATGTCTAACTGCATCAGCTAACATGACGTATCACCCCAGCTATAAAGATAGCTAATGGAAAAGTAATTAGCAGTGTCTGGAAATGGGATAAGGATAGACAGAGAAAAAATAGAGTTGAAGCTAAAATAGAATGTTATATAGAGACTGGATATTAATCATATTAAAAAGCTATAAATAGAAACAAACCAGATAAAAATAGAAGCCAGGAAGTTAGAATAGAATGGAAATTAGAATTTCACTCATATTCTAATGCTTAAGTGATGCAATTCTATCACATTAAAACCATCTATTTTTGACCTTGTTTGCACAGTATAATTATTAGAAATAACTTCCTGTCTCAATGCAAAGTGATTGGTATTGTTCATAATGTTTTCCCCCTTTGCTAAATATATTTACATATACAATTGTTAACAAAATAAGACTTCAATATTAAATGAATTAGTCATGCCTTCATTTGGGAAAAGAAGAGTAAAACACATTCATATTTCCATAGACACCAAATGAGAGATGCACTTATATAAGTCTGGGGGAGAATTTTAAAAAATCATTACATCAAAATACCCGGTTGGTTATCAACCATGGAGGCTATGATTTATCCAAATACATTGGACTTAGGTAAGATGGTAAGATATAGTGAATTGTTAGACAACCAAGGGAGGCTCAAAACAAATCAAGAATTGAGAAATCAAGGAATAAGTATAGATTATTTACAATTGCAGGCGAGGTACAAAAAAGAAAATTATAAGAGTACAGCTTTGATAAAGAACAACAACTGGATAAAATACTACTGGGACTGGAGGAGAAATTCATAACGAAAATATATAATTATCTGTTAAGATTTAAAATGGAAGAAGAAATAGTTAAAGGGTCTATGATACCTTGGGCAAAGAATTTTGGGTACACTATCAAATTAGAAGAATGGGGAAAATTATGAACAAAAAATTATAACTTAACAATGTTTGCAGCCTACAAGGAAAACTTCTACAAAATGTTTTATCATTTTATTCATTCATTCATTCATTCATTCATTGGCATTTACCACTGGCTAGATTGGTGAAGATGTATCCAAACATGAGTCTGGAATGTTGGAAGTGTAAACATAAACAGGGTACTTTCTTTCATATGTGGTAGTCGTGTCCAAAAACTAGGAAATACTGGGTAAAGATAAGAAAATGGTTACAGGAAATAACAGGTCTTCAAATTGAGCTTAAACCTGAACTTGAAAGTTGACTCAGCCTTCCATCCTCTCAGGGTAGGTAAATTGAGAACCCAAGATTGTTGGGGGCAATAAGCTGACTTTGTAAAAATGCTGCTTAGTAATAAGCAGGCATATACAATGGAATGAAGGCTATTGCTGAGCACACTGGGTTGTATCCCCAAAATTGTAAGCTGCCCTGAGTCTTCGGAGAAGGGCGGCATATAAATGTAATTTAAAAAAAACTTTTCTTATTAGGAATAATAAGAGGAGAATTCGGTAAAAAGGTTAAATGCATTACATTGCATATAGTGACAGCGGCTAGAATTGCCTTTGCACAAAGTTGGAAATTGGACAGCATCCCTACTGAGGAAATGGTAATAAAAAAGTGTTGGATTGTGCAGAGATGGATAAGCTTACTTTAGAATTGAAAGACAGAGAGGAATCAGAATATTACGTGATCTGGGACAAATGGTGTAGTTGGCTAGATAACAGAAATAAGGATTAAAAATATATATGTATATAGATGTACTAGTAACATCGATGTCACAGTGTTATAAAGAATGTAAAAGAGATTTGTAATCTTGAAAAAAGTGCAATAAACATATTTGGTGAAAAAATAATTAATTCATTTACTCAAATTTTATTTTGTAAAATATTTCACTCTATGCATTTTGTTTAAATGCACCAGTAAGTTCTTACTTATATCTAAACAATATCAATAACTAAGCTATGTCTTAACTACTTGTATTCATTTTTTCCTTATTTCCATATAGTAAATAAAATCAGAAACAGTAGAAGAGAAAGAATAATTTTAAAGATATTCTGCCAGGAACTGGCTTAAAAAGTGCAAGTGACATCAATTCTGGAGCATAGAGAAAAGACTATCACAAAGAAAGGTCTGATGGTAGAAAATAGATTCTTTAAAACATCGTTAAGCTCCTATGTTCACCTCCATTTTTCTAGAGAGAAAAGTGCCTAAGAAACTGAATTATCAACTACTAAGAGTAAAAAGAAGAGATTATAAGTGATGCACAAGAGCAAACATAAAAAACATAGTTAATACTACATATGGATATTTTGTAACTACTTGATTTGGAGGCTGAAAAATAGTAGATGACTTAATATGTAGTTCACCAAATGTCATAAGATTCTTTTAATGCAACTATAAACAAGTTTGGGTGTATTTTTTATAAAGGGCAGTCTATTTGTCTATTCAAATGGAAATATTCTATAATTTTACATTTCCTGAATACTTTGCTTTTATCCTCTTTTTAGTTCTTTAAGGGTTCTGCATTCTACCTTTGTAAACTTTATAGTACGTATCTTCGTAACTGTTTTAAAAGTCATATCCCATATATTCCTATATGCTATATCAGTATTTGTGCTACTGACTCTGAATAACTGATAGTATAAGACCAACATTAAAAAAGTACCTTTCTGCAGATTTAAAATTATACTTTCTCCAAGTATGGCTCAGCAACAATTTTCGACATATATTACACAGTTCTTCTCATGAAAAATTATCATCAGAATTTATACTAAATACTGTATTACAAGTTGGTAAACAATGTTCAGCAATAAAGTATATGGATGGTTCAAGAATAGAAAATATAACATTGATGCAAATAAGTATACCATTACTACTAACAGGCATCAGTGATTTCATCAAAATATGCAACATGGCATGGATCAAGAGAGTAGGCTTGTATCCATGGCTAAAATTTTAGTTCAGTAAATTCAAGCAAAAATTGATTCTAAAGCATACATTCTAAAATATGGAAAATAACTGGAAAATCATGGTTAGCTTCAGAGTTCATGTTCTAGTAGTTGAAAGCATACTATGCAATAAGAATAACATTTTTTGACCTTTGTCATTCTTCTATAAGTCCTCTATAAGTTTCCAACAATCATAATACATTATGCATCATCTTATACAATATATGTTGACCCATACTTTATTACTTCAATTATTAAACTATGCTTTCATAAGTTTTTAGTACAACATATCACTGACTTATAATTTGTATTCTTTGTTTTTTAAGTATCATCTTAACTTTTTTATATATTATCAGTACGTACCCATAGCTGTTGTATCCTTTCACTATTATACACATATATTATTCTGCCTCAGTACATCTTCCCTTCTTATAAGCAAATCCATATTTGTAAAAATAGAAATAGGAATAGATGTATTCATCATGAATCCTGAGTTTAGGGTGCCTTGCCTGTTAGTGATATTGTCTGAATTGATTTATTGCTGCAAATTGTTTAGGTTAAGTTTGTGTAAACATTCTCAAGATAGAAATCATCCAACAACTGTGGAGGCGCTGACAGTTCTCAGCAGGTAATTCTATCAATTATGTCCAGAATGAATATGTGCACATTTAGTTTTGTTGGCTATTACTTGTTGAAAAAGACCAAAGAATCCATGGTGAGAATCAATCTAAACGTGAGAATTCATTATTGTCTGTTTATTATTTGAGAGAGAAAGGGGAAAAAAGAATATACTATTTTCAATATGAGCATCTCAGTTGAGGAATGGCCTCTGTGATCAGTTCATATTAAACTTTACAAATTTTATAAGTTTTCAGTACAAACTGAAAATATATCTGTTCAGAAAGAACTTTGGTTTAATATATGCTTGTCACTTGCTATTTTAATAGTAAAGATCCTTTGTCAGATCCTTGTCTATCCTTAAAGGTAACATGTTTTAAAATGGCAAAATATTTATTTATTTGCTACATTTTTATCATACACAATTCCCAGCAACTCTACGTGGTTCAGTTATAAAACATACAGAACAATCAAATAATACAATTATAACAAAGAACAAAAGATAACATAAACAGGACTATAACCAAAGCAAAGCCATATCACTCAGAAGTGGGCTTCAATTGCTCTTGCCAAAGGTGTGTATGAAGAACCAGGCCTTAAAGGTCTCTTGAAATATCAATAGAATGAGGTCTGTTCAAATCTCAGGTGAAACTTCATTCCAGATGCAGATGCTGTGGCAGAAAAGGTTCTCTTCCCAGGATTCCAATAGATGACATTGTTTAATTGTTTAATTGAAGGGACCTGAACATACCAACCCTGTTGGATCAAATCGCCTGGACAGATGCTATGGGAGATGCATTCTGGTGTGTTTCTTTAAATGGCTATATTTCTGCATTTTCACCAGTGAAAGGTGCAAATTAGAAATGTTATAAATTACCAAAATAGCCAGCAGGCAGCAACATAATCAACTGCTGGTAACATGCAAAAGCTCTACAGTGACTAAAAATTAATGGCTGGGGAAAAAATTAAGGAATACATAAAAATGAAAGACCATCAATTGAACCACAGACCTAAAAAAATAACCTCCAGCAGGATCCATGTTAGATATAAAACACTTAGCTGCAGTTGTATCACCAGTATATGTGTTAACTCAATCTCTTGAAAACAACCAGCAAAATTGGTAAAACAAATTCTGTATATATAAAATTTAATGCATGATTAATAAGTTAATAATAAGTAGCTCATAGACACAAACACACACACACATATGAGTGTGTGTGTGTGTGTGTGTTTGTGTGTGCGTGTAGTGGGAAAGTTTTGAAATAATGCTCCACAACCAGAGAAATACCATCATCATTACCAGGCAAAATATATTGGCTTGCGAAACTCAAATCTGGAACGAACAAAATCAGATATATTCCATCATCTTAATGTGTTATTTTGTACGACTACTATTAAGTTTCCCCTGTCCAGTTTTCTCTAATTCTACTCCTATTATCCTAAGACCAAACTGTCTGGAGATTATAAAAGATAAAATCTGATATGTTTGGAGGGCAACAGATTAGAGAAAACTGAAGGATTTCTTTCTTGCCTGGATTGGATTACAAAAACTGAGTTAAGAAAAGCTTGATCAGATAGTGTGTTTTTTATTTCTCTTATATGGAAATGTATCAAATGCTGCATTGCCAATTGCTATATAAACTGATTATTGCCTGTGAATGCATACAAATCATATATGAAAACATCTGGATTGGATTTCACAGATATCTATTTCTATTGTCTGAACTTGAAAACAGAGCATGCAAGATACAAAATACTTCCATCTCTCTTTTCTCTTCCTCTTTGGTCCCTGAACTCAGGGAATTCATTGTCCATCTTCCACTTCCCATTTTTTCGCTGTTTGTATACATGACAATAAAGGTCAGGAAAACTTAAATACAGCACATATTTTTTAAAATGTGCAATGAGATAATCCAACCAACTGAAAATAATACAGACTAAAAATATGGAGAAACCAAAACAAACACTGAATTAAAGCTAAGTATTTATTCTCAGTGTTATCACATTATAGGTAATCACCGTGTCAGCTTGA
Organism: Naja naja; assembly: GCA_009733165.1. NCBI lineage: Eukaryota > Metazoa > Chordata > Lepidosauria > Squamata > Elapidae > Naja > Naja naja. The sequence continues at coordinate 177,241,775 of CM019150.1, forward strand.
ACATGGCTGGGCTCATCTTATACAGAAAAAAGGAAGTTTATGAGCACAGCAGTTGGTATCTTGCCTTCTGCTGCAGCATAATGCAGTTTTCATTTAGAAGTTGAAAGCTTTGAAATCAAGTAATAACATTGGCCATAAGAAATAGACAATTGAAGAAGAAAGACTTTCACAACCTCAAGAGAACCATTTCCTAGCCAACACAAGAGCTGTTTCAAATAATGAGTTCAAAAGCAGTCCTGAAATGGTCTTTGTGGCAAAAAAACAACAATCTCATTCCAATTTGTTATTAACTATTCAGTAGTACATGGCATTATTTGAATAGTTTGAGAGAACAATAAAGCATAAATATATTTCCATAGGCACAGGCAAATAGTAGATTAAATTTGGAAATGGAAAATCAACATTTCTCAACTGGTTTTTTATGATACTTGGAATAAATAGGTAAAACAAATTACTGTTTTGTTTTTTTAATCCCAATGGTTTCTGTAAAAGAGCAAGTTTGTTGATTTCACATACTTATTTCAATTTCTAAAAATGTGTAACTATTTATTTATTATTTTTTATTATTTAATTACATTTATATGCCGCCCTTCTCCAGAGACTCAGGGCGGCTTACAATTTTTGGGATGCAACCCAGTGTGCTCAGCAATAGCCTTCATTCCATTGTATATGCCTGCTTATTACTAAGTGGCATTTTTACAAAGTCAGCTTATTGCCCCCAACAATCTTGGGTCCTCAATTTACCTACCCCGAGAGGATGGAAGGCTGAGTCAACCTTGAGCCTGGTGGGATTCGAGCCTACAGCAGTTGTAGGCAGCTGGAACTTAAGTGCGGGCAATTAACAGCCTGAGCCACCAAGGCTCTGAGATAACTCAAGAATCCCTGGGAGTTTGTGCAGACTGCAATCCTTCTTCTCTCCTCCTGATCAATTCTCCTGGCCCTCAAATTAATAATAGATTCTTCTTGACCTATTTTTCATCTCACTCCTGTTCCAAACACTTGGATTCAATCCAATCAACAAATCAATCTTCATTACAATGACAGACCAGCAAATAAAACAATCAAAACCATAATATCAGTAAGAAATAAAAATTAAAAAACAGAGTAATATGTTACTATGGTGGTGGATTAACAGTGGGCAGTTAAAGTTGGCCTAATTGTACATACAGAATAGCAAAATTTGGCCAGAGAAACTATTTCATACCGATCTGATAATAGCAATTGTATGTAAAAAAAAGATGAGCATTTCCCAGATATTTTATTAGCTAAGTTGTTATGAATTGAGTCCATGAGTCCTTATAGAAGACACAGTATAGCAGGACATGAGCTATAGTTTCAATAGCCCATTGCCCACATGGGCACAGTCTCAGATCATATGGTATTTTTTTTTGTATCAGCCCTCCAAAACTGCTAGAGGAAATGTGTTGCAACCTGCTGAGATTCAATCCAACCTATGTGAAGCTGCAAGGAAATGTGTGTGGGGGGGGGAGGGGAGCCTTATCTTACTTATAATGGTTCTGCTGCCACTTTTAAAATATTCATTGCTACTACTCCAGTGGCTCTATTATTAATATATCTGCATCTTACCTATGATTATGTAATTGATAAATTATAACTTTTTAATGTATTTCCCATGATCCTGCTACTTCATAAAGATCTTCAATAGGTGTTCTTCTTTGGATGCTTACATTCTGCCTAAAAAGGTTAATCTACTTTGATGCCACACCACACAGGACAAAGGACCTTTTAATTTTCAAAAGTTAGTGTTATAAATAATGTCATGCTAGTGAGTAAATATGGCCATTAGGAGAAAAATATTTCCTGCTTAAACTAATACACCAACCTAGAAAATTCTCATGTACCTTCATTATCGGTGTACAAATGATACATAGATTGGATCCTGGGTCCTCAACCCCCAGGCCATGGCCTGTACTGGGTCGCAGCCCATTCGGAACTGGGGTGTACAAGGAGCAGGAAAGCATGCATGCACAGCTCCATTTTTGCAAGCAGCAGGCATTCGCGTGTGTGTTTGAAGCTTCATTTGTGCAAGTGGTGGGTGCATCTATCACTTGCACAAATGGAGTTTAAACACATACACGAGTGCCCACCATTCATGAAAATGGAGATGCATTCACTGCTCATATGGAACCATCTCTCTCTCTCCACCTCTCTCCGCTGGTCCACGAAGCCTAGAAAGATTGGGGGCCACTGGATTAGATTATTGTAATGAACTCTACATAGGACTACCACTGAACTAAACTGGTGCATAATGTTTTTTTTATGAAAGATCTGTATTGTAGCAGCATAGATTTCATCAATTTCAGATGCTGGTTTAAGCCTTTAATAACTTCACTGATATACAATTATCAATTTCAGTATTTATTTTCCCACAATAATATTTTATTCTAATGTTTGTCAAGTATTATGGTTTCAGTGTCTATGTGCATCTTCAGGATTTTAAACATACAAGTTATCTTTATCCAGTCTTCTTCTGCATGAGTATTACATAAACATAAACATCACTGCAGGATATGCCATCAGCTAAATAAATAAATGACTGCAGGATAAGAAAAAAAAAGAAAAAATATTAGAGACAGGTTGATTACTTCATTGGCTCTCCTGAACTCATTATAATATTTGCATTTCCTTTATTTATATTCCTAGACAGTGTTAATATAGATAACAGCATCCTTAAGTACTTTTGGATGTCTAAAGTCATGATCAACCCAAATTTAGATACTCATCAAACTAAGAAGCACTGCAGGTTATATTTAGGATGTCTGAACACTCTTTGTTATGGGAAATTAGTCAGCCTGAAGCAGTCAGTTGGAAACAATGGAAAAATATATGCTTTGAATGAATCAAGTACTAGCCATGTATTATCAAAGAAAATGCTCTTAGACATTGAGTTTAATGATGGGTTGCTTCTAATGACTCTAAGCACTCAAGGATCCATGAGTCAGTGCAAACAGGAACAAAGTCCTGAGAAATATCATCAAAAATTTTAATTTTGAAATTCTGTTTTATTGTACTTATAACAATAGAAAAACTTCAGTCCTCAGCAGTGAAATTTTAATTAAAAAATTAGTGGCTCATGTGTTAAAAGCCGATATATATCCTGATAGATGGGATTAAAGAAAGCAGATCATCAGCATAATGGGATCAATAGATAGTAACTCAGTAGTAATCTAAAATTCATTTTAAATATTTGAAATTGTTTTATTTTTTTCAGTTATAAAATTTTACTTATTGTTGTTGTAAGAGAACTAAAAGTAAAATAGTAGAGCAACATGTTCTGTTTAATGCCTCCCTAAGGTTAGAATTTGAAACAAAGGTCTGTAGGGAACTGGGAAAGATAGAAACAATGCAGAAAGCAACCATGGCAGAAAAAAGAGATACTTACAATATATTTCTGTTTAATACATTTAAATCACACTATTTTTTCAGAAGAAATGATAATGTACGTGTAGACACAATAACTTCTTTGAAGAGAAAGACATGGTTTATGTCTTTCTCTCTTTAATTAATGCAGAATAAATATCTACGTTTACCACTGATGTTAATTTATTGATTAAAATATACTTGACCCCATGACATATTTGAGGAAAATGTGGAAAGGTGTTTAAGTTAGATCCCTTGTGATGTGAAAAATGAACTGTTTTGGATAAAATTATTAAAATAATTAAATTGTCTGTATTTTATTTAAAAACATTAAATAATAATGTAGAAATAATATTAATATTCTGTTTGGGTTCATGTCTTGTGACCTCATGTAGGCACAAATCCTCTAATGCAACATCTTTTGCTTGCATGCATACAACAAACTAGGCAAATTCCACCAGATGGAGTTAATTTCTGGACACTGTGTTATATCCTGTAGTTTCTCCTGTTATGTTTCTTCCTGTTATATTTCTTTCTGTTTTGTATCATCATCGTCATTGTCATATCATCATCATCATCATCATCATCATCATCATCATCATCATCATCATCGTCCCAGGTCCTTGGAAAGGACTCGACTGGTGGATAAAAATGCCAAATCCATCTGAATGTGTGACCATCTCTAACAAGAACAACAACAAACACTTGATGGGACTCATATAAGCCAAAGGTGTGTTTGTAGAGTGCATAAAAACTGGCTTCCTGGTTGCAGAAAAGGGACTACAAGTTGCCCAGGTTATGTTAAATAACAATCAAACAAACCCCATTATAACTTTGCATGATATCTATGAATTCAGACATTTAAAAAAAAATGCAAAACCAAAGACCAGCAGGCAAGGAGAAAAATAATGGCTCAGCTGAAGAAGCAGCAGAAAGTCATATGGATAACAAAAGTTTTAAGCATGTGCTTGTATGTATGTACACCCATATTTGCTCTTGGCCTCTGTGGAACCAGCAGTCTCCTTGCTAAAGTGACTGCTAACAGGTGTTTCTAGCAAGGCTTTGGTGTTAGATATTGTCATGTAGCCATCCTGCAGGATAGTGTTGAATGGAATGGGGCAGAGGATTGACTTGTCATCGGCTTGGAGGTAATCAGAAGTTTTTTTTCTACAAATTAGGCAAATAACCCAATTTTGTTGCAGATCAAACTGCTGTTTAAAGCATAGCTTCAGATGCTTCTTAATCAGTTATTAACTTAATCATCATCATAAATTAAAAAACAGGAAGAAAAACAAAAATTGTCTGCATTGGCACTTGAATATGACTTCAAAAAATGAGATCGAAGCTGGTATAGTAGTTATGAAACTGGGGGACTGGTGACTTTGGGCCACTCATTCTTTTTAGCCCAATCCATCACAAAAGATTGCTGTTTTGGGAAAAACAGGAAGCATGTCTGTTGTGTATATTTTATTCAGTGATACAAAAGAAAGGTAGGATGTTAATCAAATAATAACTGTATGTGGTGACATATACAGAACTAAACAGAGCTTCATAAAGTAGGCAACTAATACCAGCTATAAAGAAATTTGCAAATAGAAAGCTTTTTTATGAATTAATGTCCCTTTGTTTTCTTTCCGATATTGTCTTTATTAAAAACGTCAAGGAAATTATTTAAAATCAAAATGACAAAGACATTTTTCTACTGCTTCTGTCTCTAAATTTAATCACCAGGATGTGAACAGATATGTTTGACGTCCTTTCTGAAAGGTTTGTTCAGAGTTTTTCAAAATTGCTGATGGTATCCTTTAAGACAATTGGATTATAAACATTTTTTCCCAGTGATTATAAATTCCTTATGCTACATTAGGACTGTGGAAAACATTCAGAGGAGTGCTATGCGAAGCATGTGGGCAGGAGCAAAGTACCCCTTTCTGAAGCTCTGAAACATCACATCTTCTGGAAAACTCAATGCAGTCACGATGCAACGTTTCTAGGTCATTTCTTCATGCATATGCATGTGCAGCTACTTCACTTTCAAAGCAGTCCCAGCAGAAATGTTGTCAATGAATACAGAGATGACCCAGGAGGCCCTGAACATATATTGAGATGGGGTATAAATACACCAAATCCAATGCACCACGTAATAGCTCCAGGCTACTACAGAACTACAAAAGTCAGAGGTGAGCAGAGAATCTTATGATTTCATCCAAATGAGGAAACAAGCAAAGGACCGCCCCTTTTGTATGTACCCTTGACTCAAAAGGACCAGAACTTCAGGTTTGATGTTGATGTGCTCATTTATCTGCAAAAGCTCAATCTGACTGTACACTCTATATATGTCAGCATTTGCTTTCAAACTGTAGTTTCAATAATAGTTTTTAATATTTTTTTAAAAGTTGAGTATAGCTAGTACCATTTGCTATCTTATCCTGGCTCTGTTATAATGAGCCATAATCCTAAAGTAATGGGATAATTCATAATAATCATAAATGAAACCTAGACCTCTCTATACTTCCATCTTTTATAGGCAAGGCAATTACCTGAGGAAAATCAACAGCCCTATAATTCTAATCTTTGTCATGCTCTAAGCTGAATAACTTTAGTTTGAATGGAATATTTAAAAATGAAATAAATTCATATTTAGAGAAAAAAGATGAAACATTCTTAAGCTCTGTATCTCCCTCCCATGGTATCAGAAACATTAAACAAGCCCTATTACTATATAAATAATATCTATATAATATTCTGTAATACAGAATATCTATCTATCCATCCATCATCTATCTATCTATCTATCTATCTATCTATCTATCTATCTATCATCTTCTATCTAGCTTTTTGGTTCATAAGGAAAAGTCTATTCAAAATCCACAAATGGCAATACTTGTATAAATTTAACCAAAATGGCATTTAAAAAATCGTGTTCATCTGTCTAAGGGTCATAAAATAAGAGGGGAAAAGACAAAACTAGATTAGATGTTGGATCATATTTATGCAGCTATTTCATTCTGAGGACAGAAATTACAAAATGAATATAGACTGTGGTAGAGTTAAAAGTATCAATACACACCTAGATTTCTGGTCAAAGATATCAGATCTATCCTACTGAAATCTTTTCTAATTTACTCTTTTAATTTGACTACAATCTCCTTTTTAGTATATTGCTTCATCAAACAGATTTGTGTCTTACATAACAACAAAAGTTGTTATAGTGCTGACTTTTTAACCTAACAACTGTTGTGTATTTCTTAACTGTCACAGCAAAAATAACTCAATTTGTGGATTTCTGCAATGGCAGTTTGTCCTAAGTAACACAGCACATTCTGTTTTACCTAGAAATTGGTATATATTCTGTGAACTGACATGTTTAAAAATTAACTAATATAAGTGGAATCATATAATATATTTCAACATTAATACAGAGTTGTACAACTTGGGTTGCTCAGCCTCCCTGATCCTAATGTTAGAAATGTAGCATATGCAAGCAACTTTTAAATTGTAAACTAGATGAGAATCTGAATGCAGGATTTTAGTTCTATATTTTCAAAATCCAGGCTGCAGTCAGCTCCATTAAACTGAAAGAATAGAAACTCTCATAGGATTTCTAGTTTCCTTTGACAAAGTCGGTGAGTATGGGATTTCAATAGACTGTGCAAGGAATTTAAAATGGAATCTTTATAATGAGCATATCAGATAGATATGTAGCTCTATGTTTTTGAATTAATTTTTGGATTAAATTAATTTTAAAGCAGCCTATCCTACATGCAGTTAATAGTTGGAACCTGTTATGGAGGCTCTGGAAGGTTAATAGAGAAACACTGTTTTATTGAGCTCTTATTAGATCTGGGATGTTATTGCAAATTATTACTGTATCAAATAAGCATTATTCAAACCAAATCTCTGAGAATCACAGGGTGTTATTCCCTGCATTGTTCAGAAGATTTAAGGATAAAAGTACAGGAAGTCCTTGAGTTACAACAGTTCATTCAGTTCGAATTTACAACAGCAGTGAAAAAAATGACATTCATATTTTTTTTCATATTTACAACCATTACAGCATCTCCATGGTGATGTGATCAAAATTCAGATGCTTGGCAACTGATTCATATTTAGGACAATTGCAGTGTCCCGGGGTCATGAGCTCACCTTTTCAGACCTTCTGACAAGCAAAGTCAATGGGGAAGCCAGATTCACTTAACAACCGTGTTACTAACCTAACAACTGCAGTGAATCACTTAACAACTGGGGCAAGAAAGATTGTAAAATGAGACAAAATTCACTTAACAACTGTCTCACTTAACAACAGAAATTTTGGGCTCAATTGTGGTCGTAAGTTGAGGCCTTCTGTATAGACAGACAGTTGGAAATATAATGTCTTTGGGGAAAAATGATACTGTATCCAGTCCCTTAGTGAGCAAAATCTATTTTTAACTAAGTACTATTCTGTTGGGTGATTTTCAGCTTCCTTATAGGAAATTAGATTTCTTTCTTATGTAGATGAGGGTCTTTCTGATGATGGAGATAAATAGTGGTTTATAGGGTGAAAAACATCATAATGGCTTCAAAAATCTAAGGACTGGTTTGGACAAAACTCAACAATACTTTTTTGTGTGGCTGTTGATAAAAAATGATTGCCAAAGTCTGATGAAAGACAGCACAACTAGAAGAAGGGGGTGAAGGAAGATTTTTGTTTTTTGCCTCTATGATATAAAACTGAGGCCTTTATTTATTTATATTTAACCATGGGAGTCAATACTGCTCAATATATATTCATGTATGAACAGATATAGTGTTTGCGAAAGTGAATGCAACTATTCATATTTATGTTATTTTTTTCAGACTGATTTTCCTTTTATATCAACTGATTTAATGTCACTGTTGTTATGGTAGTTTTGAAATGGATTGCAAATGAACACATTGAAAAAGTACCAGTACTATCTGATTCTTTGTAAACATTAATGATTGTTCATAAATGAGATTTAAGAATGTCCTGGTGAATGAAATTTGGTTTCTGAATACAGAATCGAGATAACTGGTTTTTTAATTTATTTCTGTTGGATCCCAGCACATCTGGAATTAGGAGGTATGAAAAAGTGGACCATGTAGCTAAGGATAGGTTGTGTCATGCTGATGTAGATAGTTTTATATGTTTATTTTTTGGGGAGATCAAAAGCAGACTTAATCTGGAGATTAGAAATGAGTGGCAGACAGTGGGCATTAGGAGGCATGGAAAATAGCATTTATTACCTCTTTCCTAGTTTGACTGATTTTCAGGGATTTGTCTGCCAAAACTGGCAGACGAATTAATTAGTCTTTTCCAAGTTTTGTCATGTCATTGTGTGTTAAAGATGAATTTGGTCAGAGTTTCAAGAGATACAAAGGCAAGTAATTGAATGTATAGACTCTTTTAGTAATTATACGGGCTCTCCTGGCTTTGCTTTATTATTATTCACCCAATGAAGAAGAAAAGTCTGCTTTGAATACTTAGCAACTAATCTTTACTTAATGACTGCCTAAGTCTTTGCAAGATTTTTAACAGAGAAGACTCTCTAATCCACTGAAAGTTGCTAGAAATATTGAATCCTTTGTCTTCAATACCAGACTGAATTCTGACTGTGGTCTTGCCCATTGTTCTGTTGTATTTAATGCTGTTTTTGACCCAAGATTACAGTAGGAGAAATGGGTAGGAAAGAGTGGGATATGGATGTTTTGAACATACCAAGCTACCTTATGAATTAAACACAGGATAGTCTACCTCTTCTGAGATTCTGAATACTGAAAATATACTTCTGATTAATATTATGAAAGAGCCATGGTGGTGCAGTGGTTAGAAGGCAGTATTGCAGGCCCACAGCCAGGAGTTTGATCCTGAGTGGCTCAAGGTTGACTCATCCTTCTATCCTTCCAAGGTCAGTGAAATGAGGACCCAGACTGTTGGGGTAATATGCTGATTCTGTAAACCACTTAGAGGGGGCTGTAAAGCACAATAGTATATAAGTACTATTTCTATTGCTATTATAAGTTGAAATTAAAAGTGTCTCCAGAAATGTTTAGGGGGTCTTTAAAAAAGGGATGAATTCTGAAGTTGAATATGCCATAAAAATGGTCAGCTACTGTCAAGAATTTGGCTATCTTAAGCATAATTTCTTCTAAATGAACACAAATGCTGCCACAAATGTTAATTCAATAGGACTGACAACTCATTAATCTTCAGAGATAATTTTCTATTTTTTACAGGCCACAAACACATTTATATTATTGTATTTCTTGTGCTTTATCTATAATAAGGTTTATATAACATATGGAAATATAATAAGGTTTATATAACATATGGAAAAAATGATTTTCAAAAATCCTAAGGACATAATATTCATTGCCAGAAGAATAAAACTGAATTCTGAAGAAATTTTTGCCTTGGAAAAACTGATACTCAAAGTGCTAAATTATGCCCAAGTTTGAAACACTTGATAAAATGTATGAAAATTCCATATATTAGAAAGGAATAGAATAATACATTCTTAAGGTTGGAAAAATTAGCAGGCTATTTTTATATTCAGCAGAGCAAACAGGTATGAGTAAGAACTAAAAATGCTTATAGACAGATGCTTAAAGCCCCAAAGAACAACAAGCATGAAATTAGGAATTTGCATGGTATGTGAAAAAGCTGACATTTCTAAGCTTTCTGTCCTCATAGGAAAATAAGAGAGAAGGAGAAAAGTCTTCTACTTCTGTGGGAAACGGCCTGAGGAGAAAATATAAGTGACAGTCTTCCAATCAAGGAAGAAAAGAGACAAGACAGAGAACCATTCCTCTCTGGCACATAACCATGGCACAAATATACTTTGGAAACCTCTTTTCTTTCTAATATGTCACCATGTGATCCCTTTATTGCACCCCCATCTCACATCCAAAGCAATTTAAATTTATCATTATCTGTTCCCAAGTTGGTTAGAACAATTTTATGTTTCTCTACTGCTGTCAGATAAAATGTGGTTTTATTTCACATAATGTCACAAAATATTATATGGCAATGCGTATAGTCTGGTTTGAGATAAAATCCAGGTCATCTTTGTGAATTGGCTCTTAGACTATTAGTTTATTCCAAAGCAATTTTTATCTCATCTGTTTTTGTTTTGGTTTTCAGTTATAAACTTTTGTGTTTCTATATTTCTTTTATGCGGGTATTGCTTGCATTAAATGGTTTACTGTTTTCAGATTATCATCAATGTTGTTGAACGTTTTATATGACTGCCATTTGGTTGTATCAATTTCCATTTCAGTTTCAAAATCTTAGTTTATTTATTCATTTAGGAAATTTGTATGACCACCCATTTTATGTATATAATTCTGTAGAACTCCACACAAAATTAAAACAATCCTAATATAATAAATCAAGCAACATATAACCAAGTCATGACACAAACCACACTCATATTGTCCTCAATTAACATCTTGGCCCAATCCTGGGAAGTTCTGGCAGTGTTAGTATTTTAAACAAGTAGTACTGTCATGGGTACATCTGATATGCTTCACTGACAATGTACTTGGTGTCATAAGTGATCCCTAGACTTGGACTTAATAGTCAATGTAGGCTTATGTGGGTATGACTATCCTCCATAACCCTTGAGACTTAATTCAGATTTTTTCCTGTTGTTCAAACCTCTTCCCTTGTACCAAGAAAGGAATATTTGTAGCTCAGGGTTGAAATGAGGAATCCTTGGTGTTCTCTGAGCTTGCTTGTTTTCTTGCAATTGTTTCATGGTTCTAACTAGATAACACCATCAGTGCTACTGGTAGTAAGGAGTGCTGTTTGTTGTCAGTTTATATTCTGCTGTCATGTGACAATTCTATACCAGACCAAATCCAAAAATGCCAGGGAATTTCTAGAAGACTCTGAAAAATCAATCAATAAGCACATAGACATTAACAACATCTATAGACTATGCAAAAGAAATAATCAACCAGCCCAAAAGAGAAAAAGACTCCAGCACCTCTCCATCGGTAATCAGCACTCATTAACTCCAAGGTTAACCTCAGACCAACAATCAAGTAAGCAATACCCCAATCAAGAAACTGCCAAAGAGCCCTCAGTAAACAGTCTAACCAAAGAATCTCTAAGACCTCCTCCACCCACACAGATAGGCAAGACAGCAGAATATAAACTGAAAGCAAACTGCACTCCTTACTAGCACTGATAATATTGCCTAGTTAGGATAACGAAACATTTGCAAGAGAGCACCAAGGACCCCTCTTCCCTTGTATCTGCTAGGGTTCCAGGTCAACTACCTAATCTAACAAAAACTGGAGCTGTACAGTATCGGTGGCAGTGGGAAAACTGCATGATGAACAGGAGAGAAAAGGAGAGGGACAGGCTGCAGGATGCTACCGAATAACAGAATCACAAAGTTTGAAAGGACTTTGGAGGTCTTCTAGTCTTCTAGCTTTGATTGCAAGGAAGAACTCACAGAAACACCCTTTTTTGTGTGAATGCTATCTTCATCACTCTAGTTCTCTGGAAGCCTCTTCTACTTATACTGCAGTTTCCCTTCAGATCATATAGAACTTTTATCTCATGTAGGTGCTGGAATTGCTGATTAAAGCTTGAAATGATACAAGGTGAATCATGAAGGCAACAAATGTTGCCTCTTTGCTTCAGGAAGAATTTTGTCGTTTTAGCTCACTGAATGACAGTAAAGCTGCTTCTTTATGCATCTCACCTGTGTATTGTTTATTTATATGTTCCAAAGCATTTTCACAATATATAATAACATAAAAAGCACTTTATCATCATATAAAACTGCGCTAAACCAAATGACCACAGGCTAAAAGTAACAAGGGAAATGTTTTCCAAGCTAAGAAGAACAAAATAGTATTAATAGCTTTTTGTGGGGAGAGGCAGGGCTTTAATCAGTTCTGATTCCTGATCACTGCATGGACAAATCCCTGAAGTTTGCCTGACAAGATTTTAGAAGTGGTTTGCCATTGCCTGCTTCCTGGGGCTAAGAATGAGTGACTGGACCAAAGTCACCAGATATCTCTGGACCTAAAATCGGACTCGCACTCTACTGGTTCCTAATTTGATGCCTTAACCACTACACCAAACCAGCTCTCGTTAACATCTTACCTAAAGCCCACCACCACCACCCAAAAAATGAATTGACCAACCAAACCTCACAAACTGAGTTCTTCAAGTAAGAGAGTGAAGGATCTCAGGTACCGTGTACCTTGGGGATGTAGACTTAAATAAGAAAGAGGTATTCCTTTACATATTCTACTCTCAGATCATTCTTATAATTAATGTAAATATTAAAATCAGTTTCCAAAGGATTAATATTAATAAAAATAGTAGAAATTAGTAAGGCAGCAATAAATGACTGACACACTGGTTTGCAAAACTGTCACTCAGATAAATATACAGTGTAATAAAAAAAAAACTAGGCAGCAATATTGTAGGGAAATCTGGTGGAGGTAAACCCTGCATTTCTGTAAACTCCCTTTAGAAATATGTTGTATTTACATAAAAAAGGCAGGCATAATGATGTACATTATGTGTGCATGTGTGTGCATATCTATGTCTCTATAGTTATAAATACAACAAAACAAAAGTGTGTTCTCCAATATTATGATATATCACTTTGCATTGAAGCTCTTGATATTACTTGATATTATATTACTCAATCATCACTTGAGTTGTCTACTCCTAAAGAAGGATCACTCTTTTGGAAGAGTACATTCACAAGAAAGACATTGGGGGGATACTAATCTGGTGTAGAAACTTTCAACTTGCCTTCAATATTAGAAGCTACTCTTGATGTCTAAGAGTTCTGTGCTTCTAAAATACATGGAGAATCATTAATAAATATTCTACTGCTGAAATCTAAAGAGTAGGTGATCAGATGATGGAAAAGTTAAATTTTCCTTTTGGAAAAGTGAAGGTGAAGGTTTTACTTACAAAGGAAGGTTCAGGTTATATCCATGTTTGTGCTCTATGATGACAACCTTCTAAGGATAAAGTCATCATCTTTGGTCTTTTCATCTGATTGAATCTATATTAAAATACAAAAGCTTCAAGGACAACTGAAATCTATCTGCACTGTAATTTTTCACAATTGTGCATATCACTTGAATTTTCAGCACTAGAAAGTGAATGTTGAATAGATAAAAAAGAGAGGCTACTCTTCACTCATTTTTAATTTCTAGGCACAAGAGTATGTATTCATAATATATATATAAATGTCTCTGTAGAGATTTATAGGGCAAACTGAGCAAAATCCTGTTTCACAGACTATTAAACATATTCAAACTTATTGCTGCTGTCTTTTTCTCTAAAATCATAACCAAACTATTATCATAGTTGATTCACATACCACTGTAAGCTGTTTACACTGGTAGAAATATCTTCCATTTCAATGTTCATAAAATATCCTTATAGCTTACATGCATAACAAAAGCTCTCTACAGTACTACTCTGCATATTTGTGTAAGGACTCTTAATAGAAAAAGAAAACTCTTTCAGCAGTGGCTACTTACTGTTATTAAATTATCAGTTTCTCATTTCAATCAAGAATCTGAGCAAAAAGCCATTTTACAAAAGACAATTTTTTAAAAACTACATTCCTATCCCACCACATCAAACAATTGTTGGTGACTTATTTCAAAATAAATACACCACATAAAAAGAAAAAAAATAAACCCATAGTGCATCAATAAAAAGAAATACAAAAGTATTCCTGAGCATTCCCCTCCTTGATTCCTTATTTTCTGCTAGTCCTTTAACTCTTATTTTTGAAATTTCTCTAGAAACCTTCAGTTTCATTTCTTTTCAAAACTATAATAAGGCAAGGGACAAGCTGTTTAAGAGAAAGACAGCTTTAATCAAGAATATTTGTTTCCAGACTTTTCCTTTTTTAAAACATTTCACAGAGAAGAAATCTACAGCCTTCATTCTCAGCCTACGGGAGGCAGATTCTATCTCAAACTAGTAATCACTCAGATATGAAGGATTTGAGCCATAAAAAGCTTATGGGTAATCAGCAGAATCTTGAACTGGACCCAAAAGTCTGTCATAATGAATGAAAACCATGCAAGATTTTTGTATTTCCTTTGCCTTATTTTCTAGAAAGCACACAGCTGCATTCTATATCAGTGTAGGGGTCAAATGATCTTCAAGGTCAGCTTGTTGTACATCTAATTGCAATATTCCAAGTAGGAGAACATAAAGATCCTAGTAAATGGTATTTACATTGTGAATTCTCAAACTGTACAAATGCACTAGACAAATAACTGGCTCTTACACATTTTTATTCCCTATTATGACCTTGTTTACTGTCTTGTAATCCTTTACTCTCCAATGAATGTAAATACAAACAATAAGTAGGTAGCAAGATGTATTTGTGGGACCTTATTTATCTGTTCCACCAGGTCAGGTAGAAGAGGCATACTGTGGGTCCCAACTGTCAAGGAGCTCAATCTGGTGGGACCCAGGTAGCATACCTCTTCTGCTATGTCTCCTCTACCTCTGTAAGATAATTCCTCCACCACAAGGTGACATTAACCACATTTCTTTTAGCCTTCTGGAAGGCTCCTTAAACACCAGCCTAGGAGAACCCAAGGAGAGTCTGCAAGGTGGCTATATGAGATTAAGTGATGTTTGTGTCCTGACACAGACTCATGATTCAGTTTCTCAATCTGAATCTTACATTGAAAAAGCAGGTCCACTGAGTGTTGAATGTCAGCCTCAGGAAAGGCAAAGCCAGGAATCAGGTGAGGCTGATCAAATCATGTATCATCTTTGCATTTGAAAAATTCGAAGAAGATGATGTAAGGCATTCCAGCCCATGCATACAATGAATAGAGAAAAGAGCAGAATAGTAAAGGTGTATTAGGATATTCCATCTTTAAATATGGGGGGAGAGGTGTTGCTCCCCGTAGATAGGGCCGGCAACTTGGGTGTCCTCCTGGATGCACGGCTCAGTTTGGAGGAGCAGGTGGGAGCCGTGGCCAGGGGGGCATTTGCCCAGGTTCGCCTGGTGCACCAGTTGTGCCCCTATCTGGATCTAGATGCCCTACGTACGGTCACTCATGCGCTTGTTACTTCCCAGCTGGACTACTGCAATGCTCTTTACATGGGACTGCCCTTGAGGACCACCCGGAGGCTTCAACTGGTCCAGAATACAGTGGTGCAGGTTGTGATGGGAGTGTCCAGATACTCCCATGTTACACCCCTCCTGCGTGAGCTGCATTGGTTACCAGTTGCCCTCCGGGTGAGATTCAAAGTGTTGGTATTAACCTACAAAGTCCTTAATGGCTTAGGATTGGGGTACTTGCAGGAGACCCTGCTGCCAGCAATGGCCTCCCAACGTCCTGTGCACTCTCACAGACAGGGCCTCCTTGGGCTACCGTCAGCTAGACAATGTCAGCTGGTGACCCCCAGGGGTAGGGCCTTCTCTGTGGGAGCACCCACCCTATGGAACCAACTGCCCCATGAGCTTTAGACGCCCCCTGACCTCTGCTCCTTCCATCGTGGCTTGAAGACATGGTTATTCCAACTTGTCAACCTGGACTGAGGGGGAGATGGGAGTTTTAATGATTTGTCTTCATGATTTTTAATTTGATTGGGTTTCTAGTTAGTTTTTAACTGTGTGATATTTGTATTGTATTGTTTTTATAGGGTTGTACACTGCCCTGAGTCCTCGGGAGATGGGGTAGCCTAGAAATAATAATAATAATAATAATAATAATAATAATAATAATAATACTCCTTGTTAAACAGCAGAGTAAACCTAATTAGTGATTGCTCGTTGCAACCTTATGTAAGGAACAACTCTAAGCATTATCTCTTTGCTGGAAACAACATCTGACCTCCAGCTTGTGTGTCACTATTGTGTGGAATCTATTGTTGAACTTGTGTTCTTTGGACAAGTGAACAACCTTAACCTAGTTCTTTGAAACTTAGACTGACTTTTGATGACTCCCTTGTGCACCTATTTCAAAACAAACTTTGCAGGAAAGCCTTTGCTTTGTTTACATTCCTTTGTTTAGTTGTTAACCCTGCAGGTTTGAAGTAAAACTGATAATCTCCCAAGAAATCCTGTGTACATGTATGACTGAAAGTTAAAGATAGTTTATTCTCCCACTTTTTAAAGCTTTATCTGTTTATTTCATTTGTGTTATTATTTTAAGGTGTTAGGGAGTTTTTTAAACGGTTGTGTTGTATGCCACCCAAAGTGATGTATTTGTGAGAGGGATGGCTGTATACATATGCTAAATATACAAGTCCCTTTTTGCTCATCATTCCAGTGTTGGGATGAGTATACAGAAGGTCTGGAGTGTGGAAAAAAGGAAAGGTGAAATAAAATAGATAGTGACCAAGTTGCCACTCCCATTTGTGGTTGCTGAGAGCTATTTGCACATGCAAGCACATATCCATCATATACACATCATATGGACACAAAGAGAGAAAGAGGAAGACAAAGCTAGATATAATGTAGATAGACAAGGTTAAAACATTAGGATGCTTATATATGAAGGGACAGCTCTGAAGTAAAAAGTCCTTTTTTACAGTCATATTAGTCTTTAAAGGCTTATATTTTATTAAAGTTAAGTATAAGGTAAAAATACAGGGACTTCCCCCAGGATGACATGCTAAGCAGTGGGAGGATTTGTTTCTTCTGCCGATGAAGAGCTGATTTTGCTGCCAAAGTGGGTTTTTTTGGCAGCCAGTTTCCAAGATGTGAACGGTAGTAGCTACCCAAGAACCCAAGACAACCCTCGGATGACCAGACACCCCTGGGAAGAGGATTCGTGAGGTTTGCAATATGGAGTAGGACGAATTGGAGAGTTGGGTCTCCATCTTTCTTCTCAGCTGTTTGGGTTTGTTTTTAAGCAAGCCTGGGTTTTAACTGCACAGATTAAATTTTAATTATCTTGTTTTATTTTTAAATTAATTGACTAGTTGAAGTCTGATTTATGTTAACCTCTTGCTGGATTTTAATGTGAATTATTTAATGCTTTTTCCCTCTGCTGTTCTTAACTACTTTTGCTTTCTTCATTTGAAAGTAGACAAAGATTTTCTGAGTAGTGAAAGTGACCTGTTTCCTAGTATGATTGATTGCTTATTGTACCCTATGACTATCATTAAGTGTCGTACCTTATGATTCTCGACTCCTGACGAATGTATCTTTTCTTTTATGTATACTGAGAGTATTTACACCAAGACAAATTCCTTGTGTGTCCAATCACACTTGGCCAATAAAGTACTCTATTCTATTCTATTCTGTTTGAATTTTCATTTCTATTGGATTTTCACTACTTTTGCATTTTTCTTAACTTTTAAACGGCTCTTAATTTTTTTAATGCTTCATGGAAATTTTCCTTTATTTCTTTTTCTCCATCCTTTTTTATTGTGAGAAATATTATCTCAACGATCTTTGTGGCTACTTTGTTCCAGCATATCTAACTCCCCTGTCCTGGAAAGGAACTGTTTATGCCTGGTTGTGAATGTTTAATTACAGGACTATATTAAAAATGCAAACAATGTAGCCACTTAAAGATAAAGCCCTTTGGGAAACTTTAAAAAGAATCCTTTTTAACCTACAAGTTCAAATAAGAAACTTTGGTTTAAAAAGTTTGACAAAATAGCAAGGGTTTTAAATCAACCTAAAGAGGATATCCAGACACAAGCAAATATGGCCAAACCACAACTAGATGGATTGAAATCTAAATCACTGTTGGCAGATTTAAAGGAAAAGGAACTTGGTTTGGAAGCTGCAGGTTCATTGGAGAAGGCTGAAGGAGATATGGATTCTACAGATTTGGAGTTCACAGAATCGATGCGTGATGAACTGGACTTTCTTAAGAAGATTAATAGTGATTGGAAAATGGATGTACTATATCTAACTGGAAAACAATTTGGACTGAGCTTTTTGGGAAAAACGATTGACAACAGTTATTTATGATTTTAGAAAATAAGACACACAATTGTTGGGAAAGTTTTCAACCAAAATCTTAAGATGTTTTATTATTAAGAACCAATCAAGGATATTTGATCCTGGATGGATCAGAAATAATGGTTGTGGTTATTTATGGTAGATAAGAAGCTTTTATAGAATTTCAACAAGTTAAATACTGTACAATCATAGTTTGTTAACAGATGACTTTGAAGTTTAACTTTGCTGTTGGTTCATGTGTTAACCACTTTGCCTTTATATATAGCAGATAGATGACAGGTCAAATTGGTTGCAAATAGAGATAGAAGTTTATAAATTTTGGGCCTGCTTCACAAGGCAGAAACTAATAATGTCCCAATATATTTATCAGTATTCAACTGAGGGGAATAATAAAAGTATACGTGTTTTTGTCCTTTGTCTTTTTGATGTACTCCTTTTTTTACTTTTCTAACAGTTTGTCTATCTTTGTTTTGCCTTTGTAAAATTTCTTTTTCCTTTTTTTGAGTTTGTATTTTACCTTAATTTTCTGAATAAAATAAAAAATATTCATAAAGTACAGAAAGAAACAAAAGTAAGAAAGGAAAAAGAAGGAAAAGGGTACAAATAGAAAGATAAAAGTGGTGACTGATTTTTTTCAGTGCAGTAGAATTTGAACAAATTTCAAACTCAAGCTTTTGCTTTATATTTCTAAACAATTCAAGTCATTTCTTTAACAACAAATTCTAATCAGAATCTAAAAACAGTTTGATTTTTTTTCAGTTTTAAGCAAAAAGTCCAGAAGTGGTTTCCAAATAGAAACTGTTATGTATGCAGGTTTAAAGTCATTGGTTTAGTTTGAACTGTTCTTGTAAAATGTAAGAAATGATTGGTTTAAAAACTGCGGGAAAACCCTGCACTCTGATTGGCTGGCAACTGCGGCTGCTGGCTATAAGTAGCAGCCACAGCCCAGCCAAAGTGGGTTCGTTCTGAGCTGTAGTCACTAATAAACAAAGAGCTTGAAGCACTCCGCGTCTGTCTCTTCACGCAAACTTAACACTGGTGATGAAGGTGGGATCTCCCTGAAGAAGAAGGCAATGCAGAACAGAAGGAGAGCAAGATGGCTGCGCTGAACACCCCCCCAGCCCCATTCAATCTGACGTCAGAAGACTGGGAGACGTATGCAGATCATTTCCAAATGTATCTGGAAGGAAACGATCTTGCTGACATTTCCGAGAAGCGGAAGAGGGCGGTCTTTCTCACGCACTGCGGTCTGGCAGTTTTCAAGATGGTGAAGGCATTGGCAGGAGCTGCAGACATGAAGGTAATGGAATGGCCTGACTTAGAAAAGTTGTTAAGAGCCCATTACGCCCCACAAGTATCGTGCCTCATTAAGAGACACGAGTTTTATCGTCGGGATCAAGGGGAAAGCGAAAACGTAAATGACTTTGTGGCCAGCTTAAGAGACATTGGGGGTGCATGTGAATTTAACAATTTAGAAGAGGCCATGTGCGATCGATTTCTTCTGGGCCTTAAAGACAAGGTGCTTCAGAGCAAGTTATTACTAAGACCTAAGATCACGCTGAAGGAAGCAATAGAAGAGGCCTCTTCAGCAGAAGCTAGCAAGTCCTCAGCAGCAGCCATGAAGAAAATTAACAAGGCCACAAGCCATCCTGATGCTGAAAAGTCTACAACAACTCATTGTGAGCAAATAGATTCTGAGTCAGACTGTAGTGAGGTGGAGGAAGGAATTTATAGACTCAGAATGGAGCGGAAAAAGAAAGGCAAGATTTCTACTGCAGAGGTTGTGGGGGAAGCCACCCCTGCACTGAATGCAAGTTCCTAGATACCATCTGCCTCCTTTGTGAAAAAAGAGGTCACCTAGCAAGAGTCTGCAAATCATCCAGAACTCCACCCAACAGAAGGAAGTTTCCTGACAAAGAATTCAAGCCAAACAACCTCAGTGAGAAAATGGGGCGCAGCACAGAAGCAAAGGGGAAGAATGAAACTCATCAGACAGTAACTATTGGTCATTCTTCTTCTATCAATAACAGAAAAGTGCATGTCAAGGTACTAATTGAAGGAAGGCCTTGCCAAATGGAAGTGGACTCAGGCTCCTATTTATCTATGGTGTCATGGGACACTATTCACAGACTACTCCCAAACATTCAGAAGAAACATTTCCAGAAGCAAGCACTGACTCTTAAAGACTACCAAGGGAACAAGATTCCAGTAGTTGGAACAAGAGATTTCAACGTGAAGTTCAAAGGCCACACCAACGTTGCCCCTGACCATCGTGGACAAGGATGCCCAAGCTTGCTGGGACTTGAGTGGTTCAATCCACTAGGGATCGAGGTGACTGGCATCAATCATGTGAGCAACACTGAATGGGAGGAGGCCTTGAAGTCTGAGTTTCCAGAGGTCTTCAGCGACAGATTGGGCAAGTATATGGGGACCCCTATCACTTTCAATCCAGATCCCAAGGTGCCACCAATTCACTTAAAGCCCAGAAGGGTCCCATTTGCCTTAAAGGAAAAAATTGATGCACAATTAGATAAACTAATAGCTCAAGGAGTTTTAGAGCCCACTGACCACTCCAGGTGGGAGACACCCAGTCACCAGTCAAGACTGATGGGTCAGTGAGAATCTGTGGAGACTATAAGGGACATTGAACCATGCGCTTCAACAGAGCGCATATCCAGTTCCAGTGGTGCATCATTTACTACATTCACTTGGCAGGGGTACAGTCTTTGCCAAATGGATCTGGCCCAGGCATATCAACAATTAACAGTTGATGATGCCACTGCAGAGGCCCAAACCATTGTGACTCATAGAGGTGCTTTCAAATGTAAAAGGTTACAGTTTGGAGTAAGTGTGGCACCAGGCATCTTCCAAAGCCTTATGGAAAGGATGCTCCAAGGACTGCCAGGGTAGTACCTTACTTTGATGATGTGTTAATCTCTGCTGAAAATGACACTCAGTTACAAGAGAGACTCAGAGAAGTCCTTACCAGATTCAAAAAGCGGGGTTAAAAGTCAAGGAAGAAAATGCACTCTTAGAACTGACAAGTTTGAGTTCTTGAGCTATATGATTGACAAGCATGGTATCCACCCCACAGATGCCAAGGTTCAGGCAATCAAAGAAGCCCATAGACCAAAATGTAAAACAGATTTGCAAGCGTTCCTTGGACTCATTAACTTTTATCACATGTTCCTACCTCAGAAGGCAACCATTGCAGAACCACTGCACAGTTTATTAGACAAAAAGTCTGCGTGGGTCTGGGGCAGAAAAGAACAATCTGCATTTAACAATATTAAAAGATTAATCACATCTGATGCTGTACTGATACAGTTCTCTGAGAATTTGCCTGTTGTACTGACTTGTGATGCATCCCTTTTGGAGTGGGGGGGGTTGAGCCACAGGCTTCCCAGCGGGAGGGAAGCTCCTATTGCATTTTACTCTCGCACCTTGACCAAAGCAGAGAGGAACTACAGCCAACTGGACAAGGAAGCCTTGGCAATTGTTGCAGCTGTCAAGAAATTCCATGAGTATTTATATGGGAGAACATTTACCATTGTCACAGATCACAAACCTCTGTTAGGCATTGTGGCAGGAGACAAACCTACACCCACTATCCTGTCACCAAGAATGCTGAGGTGGACTGAATTTCTTGCTGCTTATTCATCCACAGGCCTGGCAAAGACATTGGGCATGCAGATGCTTTGAGTCGCTGCCCACTTCCTTCTCACACTGAGGACTTTGCTCCTGAGACTTACACCTTTTTCCTAGAAACTGTTGCCAAGCTTCCAGTACACGCTGCTGAAATTGCCAGAGAGACTGCCAAAGACACTGTATTGGCTCCTGTTATAGGCTGGATTAAGAAAGGTTGGCCTCTTCAAGATCTACCTCAACTTGCCCAACCTTTTAAATCCAGGCAAACTGAATTATCTGTATTAAGAGGATGTATTTTGTGGGGTAACAGGGTGGTTATTCCTGCAAAACTGCAAAAAGAGGTTTTGGAAATGTTACATGAGGGTCATCCAGGTATTGTCAGAATGAAGGGATTGGCCAGGAGTTATGTATGGTGGCCAGGTATTGACAAAATGGTTGAAAACTGGGTTGCATCTTGTCCCAACTGTCAGGTAGTCAGGCCTGCCCCACCTCTCCCCCACACAGGAATGGGAATGTCCTAGGGGCCCATGGTCCAGGATTCACATTGATTTTGCTGGCCCTACCAGAGGGCACACTTTCCTTATTATAGTTGATGCATATTCCAAATGGCTAGAGGTTATCCCTATGGCATCCACCACAACTGAAGCTGTCATCAAACAGCTTAAAAAGCTTTGTAACTCACGGTTACCTGATGTGCTTGTTTCTGACAATGGCCCTCAATTTACATCCAACCTTTTTGAATCATATCTAGCACAACAGGGTATCAGACATGCCCTGACAGCCCCTGGGCATCCTTCGGCTAACAGCCAGGCTGAACGTATGGTACGATTTACCAAGGAAAAACTTCAGCAATTGGGTCCAGGGGATATCACTGAGAGAGTTGAAAAACTTCTCAGTGTTCAGCATATCACTCCCAACCCATCAACTAATTTGTCCCCAGCTGAATTGTTGATGGGTAGGAAACTCAGGTCTCCCTTGATCGCCTTCATCCCACTTATGCACCCAACGCACCACTAGATTCCACTAGCAAAGTTCGCACGTTCACTGTGGGTGATTATGTTTATGCTAAGAACCTTATGGGTGAACCATTATGGATTCCTGCTGAGATAACCCAAATCACAGGACCCAGGTCTTACAGGGTACAAACAGAGGATGGTGTCCTCTGGAGCAGGCACATTGATCAGTTAAGATCCAGATTGCCTCAGGAGCATCGCTTTTGCTCCTCTCTGGTTCCCATACCTACTGCCTCTTCTAAGGGGGAAGGGGAGGATCATAAGTGTAATGAACAAGCAAGAATCAACCCCATGTGTAACGAGCTAACATGACAGGAACCATCCCAAAACCTGTCACAATACCAACAACCATTTTCACAAATGGAAGATTGCACATCATTACCTGATTTAGGTGCTGACATTGGGTTGGAGATGGATTGGGAGGAGAGACCAGGTTGTAGTAACCAAACAGGTTCTACCATTACTACAAGTCCTAGTAAGGAAATGTCAGCAGACACATTTCCTCCCTCACAAGGTGAGAACCTTAAAACATCTGAACCACGTATGTCTCAACGTACACATAAGAGCCCCACCTAATTAAAAGAATACATTAGATAGGCTAGGGTTTGAGTATGGACTGAACCTAGTGGGGAGGGGTGTTATGTATGCAGGTTTAAAGTCATTGGTTTAGTTTGAACTGTTCTTGTAAAATGTAAGAAATGATTGGTTTAAAAAGTGCGGGAAAACCCTGCACTCTGATTGGCTGGCAACTGCAGCTGCTGGCTATAAGTAGCAGCCGCAGCCCAGACAAAGTGGGTTTGTTCTGAGCTGTAGTCACTAATAAACAAAGAGCTTGAAGCACTCCGCGTCTGTCTCTTCATGCAAACTTAACAGAAACAAAACTGAATAGTTTCTTCTCTTTAAATAAAACAATTTTGGCATCTCTGCCAACTCCATCACCTTTATGATCCATTCTTCCATTGTGGGAATTAGGTCTTTAAAGACTTTGTATTAGGAAATTAGGTTCTTTAAAATCTTGTACAAAGACTCCTATAAAAGCACATGGATGATAATGCCTTTTAATCAAAAGTTGATTTGAAATGTGACAAATTTGAAATATAGATATTATGAAGACATCTAATGTAAGTTTGTAAGAAAAGCAGATAGAACAGTTACTGTAACCAGTAACATTTGTGTGTGTTTATGTGTATATATATCTTGAGATGAATTTAATTTAATAAATTATTCTTTCTCAATGTAGTGGACATCAGAGGAGGGTTAATAAGGATTGGATGTCATCTTGAAAATATTGGATATATAAATAATGAAAGAAAGGACATTGAGACATTTGTTTGGGGCCGTTCCATGATTGTCCCATTTTAATGAAGAGTGTGTTTGTGTCTGAGTGAATATATTCTTTGTTTTATTTTATTCTTCCTTTTTTGTACATTTTAAGTTATAAAAACAATAATTGTGGAACTATGATAAAATAATTATTTTTCCTTATTCACATAGTCTATCTCTGTATTTTATTTATGTATTCTCTCTGTACCTCTGGTTACCATGTGGTAAATACTTTAGGACTACATCTAATTATAAAAACTTTAATATGTCATTTGAACTAGTACAGTCCTCTGAGAACTGTAGTTTAAAACAATCAATGTAAGTATATCCAAGCCAATCAGTATCATGACACAGGAGAGGCTTTAATCAATTTATTTAATCTTGTTCAGTTTGCAAAAGTTAAAAGGCCAATTTTGAAAGAAATGAATCTTAAAGAATATTTTGAGGAAAACAGAAACCCAAAGGAATAGTTAATTCGACTGCATTTTAACACTAAGTAAAAATGTCTCAAGTGCTAAACTCTTTAATCTAGTTTTCTGTGCATATGTGGTATTTCCATGCTTTGCCAACATTTGAGATTCTGCTTTAAAGGTGTCACATTTCATTTAAGTTTGAATGTCACAGAGAAGTAAGCAGTTGATAAGAAGGAGATTATTGATGTTCCATGAAGTATGGAAGGGCTTTTTATGCATTGTTTAAAAGCTTTCTTACTAACTCAGTTAGCAAAAAGATTCTAAACTATGCAAGTGAAGCACTATTTTACTATAGCTCTGACTTAAGTCTTTAATCAGAAACAAGTACATCTCCAAGTAATAGAGAATTGATTTATTTGTTATCTTGAACAAGCAGGTTTTAGTCAGATATGAACTATTCAAAGCTACAAACAGTATCCTAGAAAAATCAAGTACTATCAGGGTTCTCTTTTAAATTCTGCTCATCTGTAGTAATACTGTTCAGTGAGAAGATGCTTTTGTCTCCTTTAACAATCATTCAAGTTTTTTTTAAATTCGCATTTATATGCCGCCTTTCTCCGGAGACTCAGGGCAGCTTACAATTCTTTGGAACACAACCCAATGCGCTCAGCAATAGCCTTTATTCCATTGTATATGCCTGCTTATTACTAGGGCTTTTTGGCCCCCCCAAGCGGCATTTTTACAAAGTCAGTTCTCAGTATTTCTCTTCATAGCCCACACATGATCATCTACTTCATTGCTGACCATCACACATGGGTTGAGCTAAGCCTAAAGCTTTGGTGTTCTTTTTTCTGGATAAGACAGAAGATGCAAGAGGGTTTCCCAGATCTGGTTTCCAGTGATAGCTGAATGATTAGTTGCAACTGAATCACGTTTTATCTACTTTTTAGTATATCAATACAATTATCTAAAAGAGTTGGGTTTTGTGATTTCTATTGATTATAGCAAATGTTACCTTAGAAGAGATTGATTTGATGTTAATAGATGGATTGAACTTCCACTAAGTCTGTGAAGCAAAACTGATGCTGTTAAAAGAACATTTTCCTTCGTCTGATACCTGAGAGGCATCCCAATGCTAATTCCAAATAAATATTTTCTCATTGATCTCAGAACTTGCCATGACCTTAGTGGAGATAAATAACTTTCCAATCTGGCCCATGGAGGATGATATTCTACTAAATTTTCATTCCAGATATTACATCTGACAATAGTGATAGTTCTGCAAGCTCAGAACTATTTGAGTTTGATAATTCAGTGATAGTTCTTCAAGTAGAAAAAATGCATCTTACTTTGAGGAATGTGTGCAGTGAGAAATATTTGGGATTTACTGGATCACAGATTGGATTTTGATCCTGAAACTCTCTAATATTTAACTCTTTAGAATTCTACTTTTAAAATAGGTGGTACATGTTTTAATAGAAATTATGAACAAACTCAGATGCTCTCCCTTTTTGTATTCTTTTTGGTTGTTTGTCTGTTTAGGGTTTTAATTAATTAACTTTTAGTAGTATTCATTGTTTCATTATTTTTGCATGGTTTATTTTTATAATTTTTCTATCATATTGAATGTGTGGCTATGACAAATCTATTGCAACAACAATAATAAGGGAGAGAGAAAAATTGATTTGCCTGTATGGTATAAATATTGTGTCATGCCCCTGTTGGAATCTGATTCTGAGAGGCCAAGCAGCTGACAGGGAATGGGACTGTGGCTTTGTTGGCTGTGGAAGAAACAGGAGAGCCTTGGTAGCTCAGGCTGTTAAATGCTGCTCTTAAGATCCAGATGCCTACAATGGGAGCTCCAATCCCAGAGCTCAAGGTTGACTCAGCCTTCCATCCTCTCAGGGTAGGTAAATTGAGGACCAAGATTGTTGGGGGCAAGTGTGACCTTGTAAAATGCCGCTTAATAAGCAGGCATATACAATGGAATGAAGCTATTGCTGAGCACATTGGGTTGTGCTCAAAAGGTAGGCAGCCCTGAGTCTTGAGGAGAAGGGCTGGCATATAAATGTATTAAAAAGTCTGGCTGAGCAGGCAGGAGGTAGCACAAGACGGGAATTGGGAGGAAGACCAAGCCCACCCGTCTTCATCCTAGGGCATGCAGGGAGGAATGGAGGGCAACAGATGCATGACTTACAGGGGAGGAAAGGGCTCTGATTCCTTCATTAGCTGCAACTTGGAACACCATGTTTAAAAGGGGAGTTGCACAAAGCCAACTGTTGGGAGCAAATCGTGAATTATGTGGTATTGTCAAGGCTTATCTGGCTTCCTGGTATCTTCCCAACTGTGTGTGTTTTGCTGGCCTTTCAAGTCTGCAATTCCTTCTCCTGTCAAGTTAATTACTGCAGCGTGGTTTGTGTGGATTTTTATTTACAGTTTGTATGTTCCTCCACTTAAAGACTGTTCTTGGGAGAGTTTTTCTCCAGCCAAAGGTAACCTGGATATTGGGAGCAAAATTGGAGGTACTAAAGGGACTCTTCTTACTTATGTGACGTTGCCTTTGTGCCCTCCCCGAGTCATCACATATTGTGATGTCACATGCTATTTGAATAAGTTGTTACATAGAGGAAGAGGCAATGGTAATTTATGCTGGTATAATTAAATTGTTCTGGAAATCAAATTAAGCCTACTAAATAAGCTATAAGTTCATGAGTAAAGATGTCAATCATGGGATAAAAAGAAGACAAAACTTTTGTGAAAAAGGATGTCAGAAACATTTGGAAAAAGGACATACTGTATAGGTATTCTTCTCCTAATGTTAGAAGTCTTCGAACAAGATGGAAAAATTAGAGGACTTGGTTGTAAATGAAAACATATAATGGAAAGCTATAGAAGCTTTGACTGCATAAAATTTAAGATTCTAGAAAAATGAAAGACCAGATTCCTTCATAGAATACCCTGTGCCAAAGTGAAAGATCCCTTAGCTTTACGGTTTGAGTATTTATGTCTTGGAGTACTTATATTCACCATCTAAAAATTTATTCTGCAGCAGTATCTTCAATAGATAATTAAATTCTGTCTAATAACTGGAATTGACACCACAATAATATATTCAATTTAATGATTATATTTTATGAGATTATTTCAATTTCTCAATTTATTAATTCATTTGATTTTTAGTAGAATATTATCCTCCATGGGCCTTATTGAAAAGTTATTTATCTCAACTAAGATAATACAAGATTAGATATAGAAAATGTTTGTCCAACAACAACAACAACAAAGAAAATCTGGAAATGGCACAAGCACTTGGCATCATTGCCATTCTCTGAAATGTTAATCATAGCTTCTACCAAAAGGCATCAAGATTTAAGTCACTGTTTAAAATGAAATTCACAGGGCCTGTTTTACATCAAAACTCTCTCTGATTTATTAATCATTAAGTTTTTACCTGTTGTTTTCTCTTTAGGAGTTTAAGGCAGAGAACATAATACCTTTGTATACTTTTATTCCTAACACATCAATTGTAGTAATGTAAGTTAGACTGAGGTAGTGAGCAGTTTAAAAGCGCATAATTTTTTAGCCTTCACTTTGTCTTAATCATCCTTCTGTTGGCTTTTATATTAAATGTAATAAGGAATCTTTCATGCATACTTTCCATACAGTTACTGTATTAACCTCTTATACAGAATACAGAATAACAGAGGAGGACCTTGGAAGTCTTCTAATCCAACCCCCTGCTGAAGCAGGAGAACATACCATTTCAGACAAATGACTGTCCAATCTCTTTTAAACCTTTAATGATGGAACACCATGACATCTGGGAGGAAGCCATTCCACTGATCGTTCTCACTGTCAGGAAATTTCTCCTTAGTTCTAGGTTGGATCTCTCTTCGATAAGTTTCTATCAGTTGCTTCTTGTCCTGCTTTCATGTGGAGAATAGGTTGACTCTTTCTTCTTTGTGACAGTCCCTTAAGTATTGGAAGACTATCATATTATCTCCAGCTCTTCTCTTTGGTAGACTATATATACCTAATTCCTCAACCATCCATCATATGTTTTAGCTTCTAGCCCCTTAATCATCTTTGTTGCTCTTCTCTGTACTCTTTCTAGAGTCTCCACATCCTTTTTGTTTCATGGTGACCAAAACTGGACACAGTATTCCAAGTGTGGTCTTACCAAAGTAGTATAAAGCTGTACTAACAGTTCACATGACCTTGATACTATCCCTCTGTGGATGCAACCTAGGACTTCAAGTATAGCTTTCAAACTCAGTCCCTTCACTTGATGATGATGTAATGTAGTAGTATTGTGCTTTCTCCAAAATGAGTCCAAAGTCCAGCCTTAGACTTGAATAATTACAGCACTTACCTGTTTTTTACTGAATCAGTCCAACTTTTTCATGATTTTGCAAAAGCTTGCAAAAAGTGAATCTTAAAATTGCATTTTCCAGTTTTGTGCAGAAGTTTGATTTTAAAAAATAGTTCCTTCCAGAGATGGTATACTCTTGTGTTTCCACAGAATCTGAAGCAATTTTTCAGAATCACTTTTGATGCATGCACACCCTATCATTTCAACTACATTTAATCAGGCTTGATGGTTGTTCAGCATATGATATGGAGACCACTTTATCACTGGGGTTATTTCATTGTTGATTTTACTGATGTTAATAATATATTCATTTTAAGTAAACTGTTTTGTGGAAATTGGGTTATTTCCTCAAAGAATCATCAACTACCAAGCTAACATTAAAAAAAAGCACAGTCACTGGTGATATAAAGTTTCTTAAGATCACACTAAAATCATATCTTTTAATCTCTTTGCCAAAGGTAGTGGGAAGGAGAAGATCAAAAGTCAAGATGGTGATCGTGGAAATACATTAAGAGATGTGATTTCAATCATATTTTAACAACTGCCATTTATTTTTTGATCATCATCCCACAAAAAAGCTGTTCCACTATGAAGTTTTCAACTCTTATTTTTCTCATTATTCTTTCCAGTTTAATATTACTCTTACTCATATTTTTGTCTTAAAATTTCCAGTTATTTAGAGAGGTTTTTGCTCACATATTAAATAGTTTTAGGCATATTTTTCTTGTATGCTTCTTTGCTTCCAGATTTTTAGATCCCACTTGAATACTAGTGTTTCAGCTTTTTCCCTGTTTGTTGCTGCATGCCAGTTTCTAAGTTGTTGTT